>JAOTRQ010092046.1:0-10745 GCA_028565875.1 Hoplisoma paleatum
TCCGGATGCCCTTCCTGACGACAACCACCAGTAAGTGGTGGGAACTTGTGAGACTACTGGACAATTTCACATTTTTGATCAACCTAGTGCATGTTGTTTGGAAACCCACGCTGACACGAGGAGAACATGCAAACTTCGCACAGGAAGTCCCCAGCCCGACCCGATCCAGGGGATCGAACCCGGGACTTCTTACTGTGAGGTGACAGTGCTGAACCACTCAGCCGCCCTGTCTTTCTACGGTTCTGTAGATTTACATTCATACAAACCACAGCGAGTGTAATAAACATCGAGTATAACGGTGTTGAATCGTGTAGGAGCGAGTAACCTTGAGACGGATTCCTTAAACTAATCTAATATCAAAAGTGATGGAGGAAGAATCGATCCCGTCAGACGTCTGGTTTGCGCTGGACAATGTTGTCGTTCCTTATTTACCGATTGATTTTTTTTAAATTTTATTTATTTATTTTGTCCTCCCGATCGAGTCGAGGTCTCTGTCTAATTGTCCTCGATCTGGGGCACCGTAGGCATCCGGATGGGTTCGGGTTCGGGCCGGTTACATACGGCTAGTTAGTAACGATTCACCGCCAACCGATTCAGGAGAGCACACGAGGCTCGGGTACGAGTGGGACACGGAGACCAGTCCAACGACCACAATCACGGTCTAAATCTTAATCTAAAGTCTGACCAACACCCGCCGCCGATGTTTAATTTAACTGTCAATGTTTAAAAGCTATTTCCACCCCCGACCACTAGTGGCCACTTTGTGAAAAGTAGCTACAGTCATTTTACTTACTTTACTCTTTACGTTACGGTCATTCAGAACTTTCATGTACTTGTCATTTTTTGATTTGTACTTTTACTTAAGGTTGTTTAGTTCTAAGAGTTGTATTTCTGTACATTTTAAATCACATCCAAGTAAAAAAAAAAAAAAACTTGGCGTCTTTAGGAGCCAAAAAACCTTTAAAATCTGCCGAAAATAAATTCAATAGTCATTAAAGTAAATGTATTATGATGTAGTAAATTATTATTATTATTATCATGTTTATATCTATTATATAAATATTATTACATATTACTGTTATTATTACACAGTAGAATCAACACACACACTCACACACACTCACACACACTAGGGGGCAGCGGTGAGCACACATGGCCCTATTCTAGCCACAGTACCCGAGGAGCAATTAAGGGTTCGGTACCTCGCTCAAGGGCACTTCAGTCGTGACCTGTCGGACTTTTAGAATCGAACCGGCGACCTTCCGATCGCACGCCTGGTTCTCTAACCGCCAGGGATAAGTGTCTGCGGTGAATTGGGTTGCCAGATTGCAGTGGTTTTCCGTCTGCAGCGCTGAATTTCTGAATCCGTCCAAGCGTACAAAAAAGTGCACGATCTGGCAACACGACCGTGATTTTTGAAGAAGTCACGTTACAAAGTATTTTTTATGATTTAAAGACTTTTAAATAAATAAATAATTAACACCAGAACATTGTTAAATGTTTGAATGATTTTATTAAAGCAGGTTTATTCTCAATCACTTCTGTCATGCACAGCGGTCAGAACGGCTCCGGATACCCTCAATGACCAAACGAAACGAAGCTTGGAACCTTCGTCTGAATGTCTCGAGGAGTTTGAAGCTGATGAGGACCTTTTGAGGACCTGAATGCAGAAGGGGTCGCGACCCCTCGATTTCTGTCCGCGCCCATGAAATCAGTTTATTAAAAGAAATGAACAGTCAGCATAAACATGATCGAATAAGCGTATGGAAAACGGCCGAAAAGAGTTTCGAAGAAGCGGCTTATACGTCGCCGGTGACAGGGGCTGCGACCTTGACTGCACCCGGGGTCACGGTCACGGCCGAACGTAAAGACTCATGAATTTTAGCGTATAAAGCTGAATTTTAAAAAGCTGAACGTGAATAGCGAGCGTCTGGCATGATGGGAAACCATCCGGACTTCGGCTTTCGTTCTTGTTTGTTTGCATCTGCTCGTATGATTTTGGGTGTACAAGGTCCCGGCACTTCTTCTCACCCTTCTTCTATCGTCAATGGTGACGGTGATGTCACAACTCGTCTATGCTACGCTAAACAAGTGTGAAGGAGCATGAACGGAACAGCAATGGTACTGGTTTAGAGATCAGTAGGTCGCCGGGTTCAAGCCCCACTGCCACCAAGTTGCCACTTGAGGACCCTTAAGCAAGGCCCTGGGGGTTACATATACCTTAATTTATCTAAACCAACTTACATTTACAACAGTACACAATTTTGTGTACAATCGAGGTTTAAGGGCCTTGCTCAGGAGCCCAACAGTGGCAGCGGGGCTTGAACCCCGTTATCCCATTTTGCTCTTTATTAAAACATTTTTTTAAATTATTTTGTTTGTTTGAAAACTAAACCGAGCGCGTGCACACACACACACACACACACACACACACACACACACACACACACACACACACACACACACACACACACACACACTCGCCGTGAGTCATGGCAGAATGACGGACAGCATCCTGAACTCGCCAGGACGTCGTGGAGTCGCTGCCTTCACGGCCCCCAGGGGGCAACCGAGGTCCTGTCGCTCCGGGGCCCCGCACTGAAAGAGGTCACCCTTGAGTTCCACCGCCACCGTCGAACCCGAGCTTGAAAAGCACAAACGGGCCGACGGCGTTCAAGGTGAAATGTCAGCCGCTGTATCGTCAGCGCTCCCTGATCCTGACGGATCCACCACGGCCTTTTTCTGCTTCACGTTTACCACTTTCCAGTCCCGGGTTTGTTTGTTTTGTTTTTTTGCGGGTAGACCCCCGGGGCTTTCTGTGTGGCATTTGCATGTTCTCCACGTGTCTGTGCAGACTTACTCCGGGTTCTTCGGTTTCCTTTCACAGTCCAGAAACATGCAGATGAGGTGCAGATCCACGACTGTATTCCATTAAGATTCTCATTGTCGTGAATGTTGACTGACGTGTGAAACACCACATTAAAAGATTAAAAAAAAAAAAAAAAAAAAAAATAATAATAATAATCTTTTATAAATCATACTATTCCCTAAAATGTTGCCTACTGTGCAAACTTTAATCCAAAGTGTTTACTTAAAAACTAAAAACAAGAATCAACAGTCAAATAATGAATAAATGAATAATGAAATAAAATGAATAAATAAATCGATTCAATTAAAAAAAGTGAAATGAATTAATCCGGCTGCTCTCGTTAGGAGGAACGCTGTCCGTATTCTTGATCTGGCCACAGTCCTTCCTGACACAAGCCTCCTATTTATCCGGGCCTCTGACCGGCACTACACCGGTACGCTGGTTTGGTGTATCTCGGCGGTTACGGTGGTGCCCAGCCGAAACGGGCAGTTCAGACTCTCTATGCTAGTGTGAGGTGGAAAATCTCACTCGAATAAACAAACAATGGAAAACAAATAAATGAATCAGTAAATAAAATGATTACAGAATTTTTTTTTCAACACAAGATTGTAAATAAATGAAAGGCGTCGGCTAAATGCCGATAATGTTTACAGTAAAAACGGTTTTAGTAGTAAATAAAATAATAAGCAAAATAACGAGGTAATAAAAGACGGAAGAGTCACGAGTCGCAGATAAAAAGATCCAAACTTGTTCGACTTTCGTTTCCCTGTCTTGTGTCCTTTCTAATGAGCGCGACCACACTGAGGTCGGTGTCGTGGCTCTCCAGGCCGAGCGTTTCCGTAATGAGAATCGTCCGGTACGGCCAAGTAACCGTCCCACAGAAGCCACCGCGCGACCCGGGTCACCATCATTACCAGTCATTAATCCTCCCGACAGAGACGAACTCCTCCCCCCCTCCTCCGCTCTCGTCCGAACTTTCTGCGACGGTCATCACCACCTAAATAGAGCTACTCTGCTCCCGGTGCTCGGTCTCCACAACCCCCACCCCCCGCCCCCCTCAAACTAATTCCACATCGAGTCAATTAAAAACGAAAAGTTCCCCTCTCTGTGGTCTCATCTGTTGCCTGATTCAATCGCTCGCACCACACGGGGCGTAACAAAGTCAAAAAGACTAATCCGCTTTTCCCGGCGCGGCGGTTTATTGTGTTAGATCTGTAATGTGATTCACGCGTTACATCGACGCAGAGTCGGATGCCAAGGGGACGAAAGACGCTTTCCTCCCTGTACGCCCAATCGTTAGCATTTGTCCTTCAGCCTTGTTGTGCCGAAACTTCAAAAGTCACTTCGCAGCATCCGGGACGGACGGACCAAAAATTCTCTGCTGAGTGGTCTGAGGCGCCTTATATGACTGTTATGATATAAAGTCCGAGCATTGAGGGTTACAGGCGTCGCTCAAGGGCCCAACAAAGGGCAACCCAGCTGTGCTGAGGTTTGAACCTAGTCCTTGTACCCTTAGGAAAAGCTTTTCTTTACTGTACTACCTGTTTGAGAGACAAATTTTAAGGGCCTTGCTTGAGCGCCCCACAGTGGCCACTTGGTAGTAGTTGGGTCTTGAAACGGCAACCTTGTCATCTCTAGTTCTCATTTCTTAACCACTAAGCCGTCACTGTCCTCAGTCACACAAGCTGGCCTAAATGCATGCGTGACTCTTCAGCCGCCAGCGCTGTGGTCCGCATGGCTCCGGATACATATCTGACAACCTATCGGGATCCGCTACCGTCCGCTAACAAGCCTCGGTCGGGTTTCTGAAGGCGATAGATCAGATTCTAAATAGAGCGCTCGCGCCCGACGCCGCTTCCGCCATCACGGCTAACGACTCGGCGAAGATGCTCTAAAGCTAAATCGTTTCGTCACGCACCGTTGAGCGTTCGTTCGCCTCGCCAGCAGATGGGTCCTCGTGGCCCATCTGTCGAGAGGAAATATTTCCGACGCTAATCCCCCCCCCCTCCTGCCAGTTCCTCACGTTCGGTCATGTCGGAATATTCATCTCATCGTAATGATCTGTTGTTGGGACAGAGATCATCTGATGGGTCTCCGGTGAGGGTCCAGTTTAGTCTTCCAGAGCTGGTCTAAAAGTCTCCCTGGTGGTTAATTCAAGTATAATAGAAAAACATAACACAACTTTTAAAATATAAATCTTTCATTTACTACAGACCATCCCGTAAAAGGTCATTTAGCAATTCCTCGTTATCTTCTTCTTCATCTTCTTCTTCTTCTTGTGGTCCCACAGTGTTCTGATGTACAAACACCGAATTAAAAATGCTGTGACCTTTTTCACACACGAAGGAATGATTCCTCCTTTCCATTGAACACAATACGTGCAGTGAAACACACATTTGCACACTAGGGGGCAGCAGTGAGAACACATCACCGGAGAGAGGAGGCTGGGCAGGGGGGAGTCGTCAGAGAGGTTCGGTGCCCCGCTCAAGGGGACTTCGGTCATGACCTGTCGACTCTCGGGACTCGACCTGGCAACCTTCTGTTTACAAACCCTGCCAAGGCAAGCCTCGATGCTGGCAGTATCGTACGGCCTGCACCCGTGGATTTGGGGGTTTTACGGTCCGTACAAGACCAGACCGACTGCCAAGATAATAATGAGAATTGAATAAGGTGCGTGAGTAGAAAACGCACCATTACGTAAGGAGGCCAATGGGCTAGCTTGTAAACCACAGTGTGACCAGACGGCTACATTTTTATTCATCTCATATTGAGGTGGAGAAAAAAAAAGAAAAAGAAATCACAGACAAAATAAGGGTCGACTAAGACATGGCATACATGCGGACACTTGTCGTTGACACTTAAGTGATTAGCACCAGAGCAGTCGGACTCTTTTGACTCGCCTTTGAAGTTGAAGCTACTCCAGCCGATGACTTAAGTGGGCGACTGGTACACGCGCGCCTTCGTAGACCGGAGTCGGCAGAGTTCAAAGCTCAACGAGGTACCAAATCACGGCCGTGGTCGGACGCCCGTGTTTCAGAGCTCCTCGTACGAAAATGTATTCTGCTATGATTATAGACCGCTGATGGCAGGTCGACCCTTTCACCTCAATTTAAGCTGGCGTGGCGTTATTTTAAAAGAAAGGTCCTTTCCCCAGTAGAAGCGCTATTTTGATTTGATTCGATTTTTTTTTCCTTATGCCGTGGTAAATGGTGTCGAGCTACCGAGTTTCCGGAAACGTGTACCGTTTAACATAAGCCATTAGCGTGGGACGTCGGTTGTGTTTATCGAGAGCACGTGTCCGTGCTGGGTGGAGATTCTGACACGTACTTAGCGGACGGACGAGAGTGGCGCTCGGAGGCTTCCGCGGACGACCGTCACCTCCTGGCGGCCCTGGGTTCCGTTTGCAATCTAATGAAGTCGTCGGAGTGCCGAGACTGACAGCTTAATTATCTCCTATGAAAGTGGGACAAATTGAACTGTGTCTTTCCGTCAGTTCTTGATGTATCGGTGGGTGACGCGGGTCCCGTGTCGGTCTTGTGCCAGTCCTCTAGTCAAACTCTGGGGTTAATCTACTCGGGCACCCCCCCCCTCTCTCGTTCTGGTGGAGTCTAAAATGTCCGGAATCTCATATAATAATAACCGTTTGTTCCTTCTCTTCCTATTCCTGTTCCTGTCCACCAGAGTCGACCCCTACACCTCCCTTCCTCCCCTCTTCCCCTTCTCTTTGTTCCCCTCTTTTCACCCTTCCTCTCTGGCGGCGATGGCACCTGACGTCCATATGCCAGCTGACAGGCCTGGCTCGGTAAATGATGACTGTATCTAAATGTTGATGAGCTGGAGACGAGAAGGTTGCACCGGTGTTTGTAAACGGAGCCTCGCTCGCAGGGACCCGGTGGTCCTGGCGGTGCTCTCGCCGTCCTCTCGAGAGCTGCCCATGTAAGTCAAGAGGGGATGAGAATAGGAGGATTGACGACTCTTTCTTGGGAGGGCTGGTCGACGGGCACCACGGGAGAGATCTCCTTCCCCACAGTCTATGTTGTGGCACGCTTTGTGAAATAGGAATATGGTAATTTAGGTATCGGTTGAAGGACAAAGATTTGCCCTTTCTAACCTCGAGTGTTCTTGACGTGTGGGGAGTCGTCCACCCGCCCAAAAAAAAAAAAAAATTTCAACGATCAAACTTTTTTTCTGCAGAAATCTTTCGAACCTGAGGAACGAGGAGTCTAAAACTTCTTTAGACAAGGCACCGAAAAGCTCCGTCGTTCGTCCGGACCCTCCGATTGCCTGCAGGCCGCTAAAGGCATCAGCGACATGGCCCAGGTGACCGATCACGTCACGCTTACCGAACGCTCTCGCTCTTTCTACCTCCCGGACCATCTGGTCCCGCTGTCGGGGAGCGCGCCTCCGCACCTTCTCCCCGGCGGGCTTCTGTCTGATCGGAGGAGGCGAAGCGAGGGGGCTGATGAGTGGCACGTTCAGGCCCTCCATCACTCCTCGCCACCGGGAAGCAACCAGCTGTCCGCGCTCATTTGCGTCCTCTTCTGCAGAGCCTCGGCCGGACTGGCTGCGAGTTTCCCCGCGTGGCGCCGACTACGTGGAGACGGTTAGATTATAGATCGTGGCTGGATGTTGGAGCTGTTGATTGAATTCGAATGGGAAGACCGTGTTGGAGTAGTAAAAAGTAAATGCTCATTTCGGACCATTTGGCCACAGCGTTGATGGCAGATTGTGGGTAATTTTTGCAACCATTTCCTCCTGGCTTTATGTGGGAATGTGAGATATTTCGTCATTAGTCTTTCCCGCTAGTGTTTTGTTGGCAGCCGGTGCTCCATGTCTGATGGGTAGTTTGTATCCCTCAGTCTGAGAGCTATATCCTATTATTTCATGGGCGTATTTACATGTAGACTGTTCAAAATAATAATAGGCATCATGTTCCAATTCTTTAATCGCTATAACAGCTTTCGCTCTCTTGGCAGAGTCTCGTTGATTATAAGGCTTTGCAGTTTGTCACAGCATGACATTCTGGATGTCGCATGATACACTCGTCTCAAAGTCACAGTGTGTCTGAAACAATCCATCATTGAAAAAAAGGGTCTAAATGTCCGTTTAGATTTTGGCTGTTTAGATCTGGAATGGGCAAAACTTCTTGACTCAAGGGCCACAGTGGGTTTTAAACACTGACTGGATTGGCGGACCATTGCATGTGTGTGTGTGTGTGTGTGTGTGTGTGTAAAGACATTTGATGTTTACGTGTGTTACGTTACGTGCGTTACATTACGTGCCACATGTTTTGGGTGACACGTTACATGGGTCACCCATAGTTTTCTTCCACAGCAACGTAACACACGGGACATGTAACGTAACAATCGTGCTCATGTAACGTAACACACAGGACATGTAATGTAACGCTCGTGCATATGTGACATAACGCTTGTGCATATGTAACCTAACGCTCGTGCATATGTGACAAGGCTCGTGCACATGTAACGTAACACATGCAACGCTAGTGCACATGTAACGTAACGCTCGTGCACATGTAACGTAACGCTCGTGCATATGTAACGTAACGCTCGTGCATATGTAACGTAACGCTCGTGCATATGTAACGTAACGCTCGTGCACATGTAACGTAACGCTCGTGCATATGTAACGTAACGCTCTTGCACATGTAACGTAACGCCCGTGCATATGTAACGTAACGCCCGTGCACATGTAACGTAACGCTCGTGCACATGTAATGTAACGCTCGTGCACATGTAACGTAACGCCCGTGCATATGTAACGTAACGCTCGTGCATATAGAACGTAACACTCATGCATATGTAACGTAATGCTCGTGCACATGTAACGTAACGCCCGTGCATATGTAACGTAATGCTCGTGCATATAGAACGTAACGCTTGTGCATATGTGACGTAACACTCATGCACTTGTAACGTAACACTCGTGCACATGTAACGTAACGCATGTAACGCTCATGCACATGTTACGTAATGCTCGTAACGCTCGTGCACATGTGACGCAACACACCTAAACATGTAACGTAACACACGGGACATGTAACACACACACGACACAAACCACACGTGACAACGTGTGACGATTTGGTTGCTCTTAAGGAAACAAAGATCTTTTGTATTTAGACTTTCGATTATGCGCAACGTACGATTGTTGATCCTTGAGAATTACCGCATCATCTCCACGTATTTCTTTCTTTTCTTTTTTAAACAGCAACATCTTACAAATCCCGAGAGCTGCTGGAACTTTGTTAGTTGCATCACTTACTGGGAAATAAGACACCAGTTCAAGGTCTGTAGCACTGTAGCAGATCAGGGTGGCACAGTGGCTGGCCACTGCCGGGATTTGAGACAGATTCCGACTTCTATTTTATCACGAAACCGAAGTCTTGGAATGGATTGTCTGTCCCGCTCATCGTCAGGCGTCCACACACTTTTCTATAATCGTGAGCAAAATACGGAGCCGCAAACGCCAAAACGATGATGAATGAACCACCAAAGTAGTGATGAACACCAGCCAGAACAGGTAACAGGCGTTCATTTTCAGAGCTGCCCTTTTACAGACAGGTGTCCGTCTGGAGAAGGCATATTGACAGGTACGGAGGCCGTTGATGACCCCGTTATCGATGGACGGCGCTGTCCTGACACGTCCCGGAAGACAGAAAGACAGAAGGATCTATAATCATTCTTAACATTCATTAAGCTTAACATCCGGAGCGACCGGAGTACAGAGCCACGGCCACATCCCGAATAAGCGCTCGAATGGAGCGAGATCCGAATCTATGACGCCGCTGTGTTTCTGTCGGTCAGGATGCGTCCGAGCTGACTGGAGAGAAAGTCCAGGTGATGGTAACGGGTGTTGAAAGGTTGTCAGCTGCCGTCCATCCGGAGCGACCCTTTGCCCTGATGGGTGCACCGGGTACCGGCAGGGTGGACAGGTAGGGCTGGAAAGCGAAAGGGCTCATGGCCCCTGATTGACTCCTCTCGGGGAAGGCATCGGCCGAGCTGTCAAAGGCTAACGTGGCCCAACATGGGGGTGGGGGGGGGAGGTGGAGGGGTGCAGCCACGGGCACCTAAAGGCACAGCTCCTGGCAGGCAGTTCACACGCCGGCGTCTTCCCGGGATAATCGGGGATTGAAGGTTAAAATGGATGAAATCGTTGGGTGAATTAAAGCTCCTCGTTCAGGATGAGATGGGCGCCGGGGTCTGCAGCGGGCACCAACCGGAATGTACATGGCAGGATCGCCCGACTGAGCCACACATCTGGCTTGACATCTGGCGGCAGGTTGATTATTGTGAATCGTACGAGCGCAATAAGCTCGACATTTTACACCCATTTTTGATTTATACATTTACAGAACGACACACGTACAGGAAACAATACACAAGTTTGTGGAATAGGAAATAAAACCTTTTCAGTCAGACGTAACACACGAGACCTGTAACAAACGTTACACAACACACACACACCCATGACGGATGATGCACAAAAAAACGTAGCACGCGGTGACATTAAACGCGCCTAACACATACACAACGGGTGACACACGTAAAATGACACACATAACATACACATATAACAATGACACACGTATCATGACACATATAACACACACATAAATGACACATGTAACATGACACACAATTGGTGACACATGTAGCATGACACACACACAAACCCACACATAACAGATGGCACATGTAACATGACACATATAACACACACACACACACACACACACAACAAATGACACATGTAACATGACACACACACACACACACACACACACACACACACAACAAATGACATGTAACATGACACACACACTTAACGGTGAAACACGTAACATGACACAAAA
>JAOTRQ010092055.1:0-10744 GCA_028565875.1 Hoplisoma paleatum
TATATAGATAGATAGATAGATAGATAGATACATACATACATACATACATACATACATATAAATAATAATAAGCCAAAAGGTATAAAGTAAAGTTATTAATACATTAATGTGCATATATGCTATTAAATACCTCCATAAATTCTGTACAGGACTTCAACTGCTGGCGGAAAAATAGCAAAAAGTTTTCTTCAGTTGGAAGTATTTGAACCAACTGAAACAAAAAGTAAGAAATGTCATCAGTCATATAAGTTATAGAAGCATATACAGAGCCATCGTTTAAGTAACCAGCTTGATTTGACTGTTCTTAGTTTACCCTGATGTATGGGTGCCTGTTGATGATTGGCTCTTGTACATTTACACTACAGTAACAGCATTTAGCAGACATCTTTATCCAATGTGACTTACAATTACAACGAGACACTATTTTTAGAGCAATTAAGTGTGCTTAGGGGCCCAACAATTGGTAATAGTGGGGCTTGAATTGGTGACCTTGTGGTCTATACCCCAGTACCTTAACCAATAGGCCATCATTGCTTTATCAGCAGTTGCGTTCTCTGCTGGTTCATGGAGGAGTTGAGAGATATTGTGGACAGAATGTAGCTTTCACTACACAAAGCTAAATTCGGCAAAGGCCTGATGTTTATGGCACTCCACATATGGAGGTCAACATCAGAAGCAATAAATTGGACTTAATTTAAAGAAAATTAAGGCATAGTAATTAAAATAAAAAGTGTCTTAAGCTGTGTGATTAAATACGTGTGATACCTACTAACAAAATCAATGTCTCACTGAGACAAATTTGCATTAGTATACAAATTAAATAAGATTAGATTGTTGGACTGAAAAAGCATTTAAAAATGAACTGATCTTAGCTCATGGCTCATCAGGCTTTAACACTGATCTTTATTTACCTCAATAATGTCAATTTTTCCATCAGCATTTTTCTCATATTCTGCCACAAAAGCTCTCATTTGTTCTGTCAGTTCCTGTAAGATACATAGAATAAAAAAATTATAAATTCTGATGATCAGAGTTACATTAAAATAAAAAAATATATATAAATTAAGGTAAGGTTTGGTGATTTTTTGTGGAGTATGTCCAACTGATCTCTTTAAAAAGAAATCTGCTGGATTTTTACACACACACAGAAATACTGATTTATCTGACCTCAATTATGGCCCTAAGCCCTGAGACATGGTTAACATAGAGATCTGTGAAGAGTTAACTGGTGGCAAATTTGCATTTGTGAGTGCAACTTCATATGGCTTCTATTTCTACTTCATCTTGGTTACATCAGCCATTGATGAACAATGATTCTTGATGCAGTCCTGTTTGAGGCATCAGAGATCATGGGCATTTTTTTAAAGCATTGAATCATAGTATTTACTGTAGATGGTAAAATATGCAAATCATTTCCTATTGTTCTTTGCTGAACACTGTGATTAAAATTTCCCACACAATACTCATTTGTTGCATTAATAAAAACTAGTTTTAGTTCCAAGTCATGATTACATTAATCCGCTGGTAATGCCTTTTTAAGATCACATAATGATTTTACCTCATTAATGGCAGTGAACTGAACTGGTGAAATTCTGCTCTTTTTATATGTTAAACATTTATTTGTGTGTTTATGATTCATTAAAATTTAATAACTGGATTACAGCTCACTTTCCAAACATGCTTAGACTGAGAGGAATTATCATAGTAATGCAGAGTGAAAAAGAAGCACATGTTATTTCATGAACTCAATCTGGAATGAAATACAGTACAGTCATTGTAAATATAAGTGTAAACTGTTTTTGCATCCTCTATACTGTCTCAACATTTTCCGGACCATCAGTTGAAATTTTCCCTTCATGCTCTTTGGGTTTTCACATGCTGCTGTACCACCACAGTGGTGCCTTTTACTGACAATAAACATATAACAGTTTGCCAGAAAACAAATGAACATGTCAGGACAGTGTAATGGATCAGAGAGCACAAATTACATAATGATCACAAAACCACAGGTCCATATCTAATGCATTTACTGAAATCCCAAAGATGTTAATCTAAACTGTGCTCTTAATCAATATTTGAACTCTCATCCAGTGAAATCCAATATTGATCAAGGGATGAGAAGTTTCCTTTTTAAGTCTTGCTTACTCTCATTCCTTCCATTCTGCTCACATAGAGTTTGCCCTTGGAACTGTGCCTTGGTATCATTATCTTCTAAGCTAAAATGTGTAAAATATCTGTTATTAATAGTGGTGTTTAAAATATTAATTAAGTACACTTAACTCTTGCATCTTAGCATTCTAGATATTAAAGTACAGCTAAATATTCTTCCTTTTAAATGTCTAGATGATAGCAGAATCATTGTATGCTATTAAAAACTATACAAAAGTAACTATTTTGTTTACTGGTGTTATGGTATAATAGTCTTGATTGATTAAAAAAGCAAATTCAATTCAATGCAAAATAAATTCTGAATCCATATACAACATTTTGTTGGACCAAGTTGGAAAAATTGAGCAAACCAGTGTTAAGGGCCTTGCTCAGGGGCAATAGTGGTGGTATTGGGACTTCAACCAGTGACCTTCTGATCTCTAGCCCAATACCAAAACCACTAAGCTATCGCTGCTCCAGTTTGATGTTTCTACAGAAAATTTATGGCAGAATAATGATAAACCTTGAAAAAAGGTCAAGATCTATGATTTAAATAGTTAAACCAAGCAGCATTTTAAAATATTCCAAAAAGGAATTTACTAGATATACATGTTATACATACATCTTATTCTTGATAGCAGATATCATCTTAAAATCACGTTGCCTTCACTTAGGCCAAGATTCATGCTAAACATGACCTTTCTCCAGAACAAACTGAATAAAATAATCTTTATATCAAACAGTACCAACAAAAAGGTACTAACTAACCTGTGTAGTATTGTTATTACTAAATGTTGTAAATAAAGACATCACTCATGTAAATTGCAAATAGGAAATAAACCTTAAAACACAATTGTAAAATAATTAGGTAGTGATAGTTCTGCTGAGGACTAAATCCATTACAAACTGTTTGCAGACATGCTTTTCCATAATAGCTCTTTGCACACTATTAGGCTGGCTGGTCTTCACAAGCTTTGACAGATTAAACCAATGAGAATGAGAATGCAGAAAACTACACTGAATGAGGAATGACTCAGCATGATGAATGATAAGAACAGTCAAACCACATGATGACACCAAGCAGCATTTTAAAATATTCTAAAAAGGAATTTACTAGCTATACATGGTATACAAACATCTTATTCTTGATAGCAGATGTCATCTTAAAATCAACACTAAAACTAAACTCTGATCAAGGGGTCATGACATGGTGGTTAGAGGACTGGGCCTGTATGGAATGTTGTCAGTTTGATTCAGAGGGTCGACAGGTCACGACCAAAGTGCCCTTGAGCAATGCACCGAATCCTAAATCATTCTGCTCCTCGGGAACTGTGGCTAAGGCTGCCTTTCACACTGAGCACATGTGCTCAATGCTGCCCCTTAGCATGTGTAAATGTGTTTTACTACAAAGATTGGGGTAATGTAGAGGAATATTCTAAATTATAAAATTCTAAAGTCCAATGTCAAAATAGACTTTATTGAATATTAATTAGAAAAACATCTTCAGGCAACCTTAATGTCAGTGCAAAACACTACGGTCATACATGGTAAAACTATTTGATCAGAAGTATATGATTTCCATAACAAAAATGTTACAGACATAAACCAAACAACACCAGAATACACTTTAAATAAACTGAGCACCTGGAGAAATCCTGCCCTGATAGACATGTGAGAACATGCAAACAACAAATAGAGAGGACTCACTGCACAGCTTGGGAATCAAACCCAAACCCCAACACGAAACAGTGCATAGCACACATTCCAAATGGTTAGTTTATTAAATAGAAAACTCTAACCACACAGGCATCTATAGGTGCACATACATGACAACAGATTTAAGACCAACATCATATGACAACTAATCTATAAATGTTTTGCTAACTTCATTGGATTGGTCTATAACACAATTTTTTCTAGTCCATAAATACTAAATACACATAATACAACAGCAATGCTGTCTTTTTATGTCTGTTCAGAAACAATTACTCCAGCCAAAATTTAAAGGCTCCTTTATTTTACTCACTGCATGCTTGATTAAGAAATTGCTACATTTCCTTTGTACTCATCAGTTTATTTTAAATAGCTATTTAAATTAGGTTTTACCTGGACCACAATGACTGCAAATACTTTTAAATAGAAATTTAATGTTAGGAATAAATATGGCAACAATCAAAGTAAAGGGGAAAGCATTCAATAAAAGTACATCTCAATTACTTTTAGGCCTATAACACTGAATATTTTTTTATTAATCAGTTAAACTGTATGCAGGGAATATAAGGAAATCCAAAAAAGATTCAGATGTTTAATAATGGTTTTGACGATACATATTATGTAGAGTTTCTTTTTGAAAATGAATGGGAAACGATTAAATAATGAATTAAACTGGTCATGCATTTTTGTAACAAGCGGATACATTAAAGTGGCAAAACTGCAAAAAATATAATACTACAAGTTAAATTATAATAAATTATATATATTACAAGTTAATATTATATTAAATATAATATAATATTATTATTAGTTATTATAATTATGACTTTACCTTACCCAGGCTAGTGTATGAAGCTAGTGTATGGTTGCACCTTCTGTAGTGAGAATTGTACGAAATTAGCATAACAGTAAAAAACTTAAATTTGATAATATTCTTTTTTGTCACAAATGTATCATGAGACTGCACTATTAAACTATCCAGTATTTAGTATTTAGTTTGTATTTCTATTTAAGTAATAAAAGCAGCATTGTCCGTATTTTAAGACAAATCAATGTCACTGGTGTCACACTGATGTAGTGTTTGTACTACAGTCAAAAATTATTCTAATAGTGTGCGGTAAAGATTTGGAAATGTTGGAAATATTTTATATTATATATTGTTATATTACTTCATAGTAAACAAGTCTTTTAAATATGGCAATAAAATATCTTTCAAACATTAAAACATTAACGTTGTTATAAACCAATTGGAAAACTCAATGTGATGGTCATGATAAGTGAAAACATAATCTGGGGAAAATTTATATGGTCACAATGACATCAAAGATCATTTAATTAGTTTCTCTATAGTAACCTTAGTGTTTTCACATTAATATTTAGTTAGTCAATTATTAAGATAAAGCACATTTAATTTGAAGGTTTTCCAATGTAATATTAATGTATAGTATATTACATACATTGTGCTCTTGTTAGAAGGTGACTATTAATAATAAAGTATTACATATTGTTTGAAAACCCACCAACAACCTTATCCGTTCATTATCACCCATAATTCATTCAATTTATACCTAACAATACAAGGAATAAAATTGATATAAATATGAATAAATATATGATTTAAACTTACCAGTCCAGCTTGTTTCCGAGCTTGCTGAAGTTCCTTAATAAAGTTCTGCAATTCTTTCCCCTCAATATAACCATTACCTGAGAATTCATTCACATCAGCATTAGACATACACTGCACTGCACACTACATTCATATTCACAGAGATATGACACAGCGTTTCAAGAAAAAAAAATGTTTTAGTCTAAAAGGCTTAGACCGTCTGAGACCAAAACCTACTGTTGAATATAAATATGAATTCCAAAAGTCACCAAAAAGTGTGGGAAAATGACTGATAAAACTTTTGGAAAAATAATTTATATTAAATACATTTTAAACTTTATAAAGTAGTTTTTTATTAAATGTATTTACCATCGTTGTCATAATGGTGAAAGATATCCAGAAATTGAGAAGCAGAAATCTCCACTCCCTTTAAGTAAGAG
This sequence comes from Hoplisoma paleatum, assembly GCA_028565875.1. NCBI lineage: Eukaryota > Metazoa > Chordata > Actinopteri > Siluriformes > Callichthyidae > Hoplisoma > Hoplisoma paleatum. Next base: position 5,908 of record JAOTRQ010092055.1, read on the forward strand.
TTAGCCATGCTTTCAGTACTGATGCTCCAAGTGATGCTGCTGTACTGACTCTCATCAGGACCCTCCCGCTCTCTATATAAACTGCAATAACTGGATTATGCTGAGTCAAGTGGAACAAAAATTTACCCAACCCATCTTCCCTCATCCGCCCATCCACTCGGAGCATTCGTTTTGAGTAGGAAAAATGCTTCGTTCTCTATTTACTTAAAATGCTTGCCCCAAAATGTAAAATGTAAAAACGAATAAAATATAATAGAATATAAAATAAATAGTCAATAAATGAACATATTTCTGGTGACCTGTATGGAATGTTTTCTGCCTCATATGCCATGGTGGAAGAAAAAAAGATAAAAGAGATAAATAAGTCAATGAGCCATTCCTTTAATATGATGAATCATTGACACCTGAGCTTTACAGCTTTATACCCCCCCCCCCACACACACAGACACACAAATTAATTTGTTATAACAACTTCACTCAGTAGTTAGCAGTTAGCCTCATGGTTAGCCTCCCAGCAAGAAGTAGTCTGGGGTTGTCTGTGTGGAGTTTGCATGTTCTGCCCATCTCTGCATTGGATTCCTCATTCTTCATGTCATGCAGTCAACTTAACTGGATATACTGCAATTGTCCTGTGTGTGGTGTTTGGAAAGAAAACCGGCGCAACTTGAGGAATCCCAACCAGAGTCAGTTGGAAAATGCAGATTCTACACAAACAGGACACTGACCGATACACATTGTAATCAAAATCAGGACCTACTTGCTCTGAGCTGACCCAAACAGCCATTGTTCCAGGCCACAATAATTTTTATGTTTTATTCCAATTAAAATATCATTGTTTAATGTTTAACCATATGTTATTGCCTACTAATACTAATGAGATAATGACTGAATAATTAACCTTTTCTGTATATGATTGACCTTGACAGTCATGATAAAAAACCACTAACACATATGTTAAACTCCACCCAGCCAGTGGCTAGGACCATAAAGTTAGCTCAGGTTCTCAGGATTTTTTAAAGCTGTACCAGTGCAAGTGACACAATCTGCCATTTTAGTTAAATCTAATTTCCATGGTTAGGTGCAGGCAAATTTTTTACTCACTTGACCCTGCATTTCAGGCTGTGCGGCTCCCAGAGCTGCTGTGCACACGCAGTGGGGTCTGGTCTCAGGTAGAGAGGACGCAGCTACGCTGGCGTCAACGAATGTGAGAGGAATACAAATTAGGATTTGTTCTTCATGCTCTGATTCTAGATGAAAGCATAGGACAATCCCATTTTTCAGCAAAATTTCAGATTGTTTATGTGTAACAGCTGGTCTCCAAAAATGACGATGAACAATTTGACATGCTTCACATGTGTCCTAAATTCCAGCTGTTACCTCTGCCAGGGAAGTGCAGAGTCATTCACCAACTGTGCTACATACTCTTTTATGCTCTGCAGGGAAAAAACGCTTGTTCTGGTATTCATTTGGGAAGTTTCTGAATTGTACATCTTTCACGTCAGCAAAATATTAATGTCCTGCAGTCCTGTACATGATTAGAATATAATCGAATCATTTGAGTAGTTATTGAAATTGTGTCCACATCATCAAGTTTTGTTCTTATTCACACTCAATATGTGCTTTATATAATACAGCCTAAGAAGAGAAATGGGTGCATGGGTGCAGCACCTCGGATATGATCTTTGTTTTTAACATGGTTATGTGTTTTGCTCTAATATCCCAAAACATCCAAATAATGCACTAGTTGCTTTAAATTAACTCTTGGTGTAACTGAGTGAATAAATAGCATATTTGAGTAGCATATATGATCTGCGCTGGCACTGGACCCATAGTTCAATAAAACAATACCACCAAATAATAATATGTTATTCAATACATTTTGTTCAGTAATGATTACACAAATAGACATAACACAATAATTGAACAAATCCTTGACACTAACACCAAAGTACAGGGTGCACTAGCCTCAAGTCTGGGTCTCCCACTGATGGAAGAACACATGGTCAGATGGACGTCTAAAAGCAAAAAGCCAAACATAAGGAACAAAATAGACTACAAGTACTTCACAAAAACGGGAAAGCTTAGCATGCAACAGTGAGAAGAAAAGTCTGGCGTGGAATGTTGAAAAAATAAAACACAAATAAACTAGCATAAAACCTAGCTGTCCCTACCACTGCTATGTTACTTCAAAGCATCCTAACTTGTACAATAGCTAATTATGATCCCAGCAGTACTGCCAGTGTAGCTGATCAACCATGCTCCTGGCAGAAACAAAAAATGCTATAGCACCGTTCACTGTGAAAACTATCACTTTATAGTGAGTGCAAAGCTGTGGGCGCTTCGAGCTGATCACAAGTAGACCTGGCTTGTGAACGATTTGTAAGACCTGAATATCACCAATTGTCCTGTCCTGCTGACAGAAGCAACTTGCTTGTTGTGATGTAATGGATAAAGAAGAATGTCATGCTGCATACCTAATCACTACAGATAACTTGGAACATAAACATTCACTGTACAACACAGGAGTCCCTATCGATCCTGGACATGAATGATTGTGTTTTGTGCTGTTGAATGCAGCAAATTTGCATTTGATTTGTCTTTGTACTGCTAATTAGATTACATAGTCCTTCATTGAAGGTTAGCTAATGCAGAAGCTTATAGTTCACATTCAGTCTTTTAAGTCTTTATTTGAATATGTTATAGTTTACATTACAATTAGGTTTTCAGCATTTAGCAGATGCCTTTATGCAAAGCGAGAAGCACTGAGGCTTAAACCAGAGACCTTCTGATCTTTAGCCCAGTACCTTAACCACTAAACCATCACTGCCATAGTTCATCTACATCTATTTAAATTCATAATAAATGAGCAGTAACACTACTGCCAATTTATTTTAGCATATCTAATGCTTTAACAGCAATATGTTTAAAATGTTGATATGTTGTTTGTATGGTGAACACAGCAAAAAGTCCACATTTAAGGACATTCATAGATTTAAAGAACTTCCACAGCAAATATGTCAAATATCAAATTGACAAAAATTTAGTTTAAGCAGGTGGTAAAGTAAAAAGAGCAAAAAGATCTTGAGTTCAATGCACAGGTGAGGTGATCCAGGTCCTTTCTGTGTGGAGTTTGCATGTTCTTCCTTTCTCTGTATGCTAGTGATGTGAATTGAAGAAGCCTATATGCTCATGACTGTGTTCCGTGGAAACTTCTGTAGATTTACCTTTCATAAATGTAACTCATTGTAAAACATGACAAACATAAACAATGTATCATTGATGTACATGTAATTTAATAAAATATTTTTGCTTGATAACAAGTGTGGGGGTCAGAATAATATTTTGTTGAGGAGAATAGAACAACCACCACCTCTATGTCTGTAACACCACTATCACACTGTTTTTAACTAAAGCCACTAGTGGTCAATAAGTATTTTAATCACACATTACTGCAATCTATGTATAGATGCAATAAAAAAGCCTATTTTATGTAATGTAATTATGAAATACACAACATAAAGTCACACTATAGAAAGAGAGAACATTTATTTAAGTATACAAACAATCTAGCCAACTTTCTGTGTGTTCTGTATATGCGAAAAGAAACATTTCATTGTACTGTACATCTGTATATGTGTAATGACAAATAAAATTGAATTAATTATTAATTGAATTAAATTAAAAATTAGTACCTGGTAGATGATTGGGTTTAGGTTTGGGGCTGGAGTAAAATATGTACTCGGCTAAGTTTTATGTTAGGGATAAGGTTAGAGCTATTGTTAATGTTATGGTTAGGATGTGAATAGGGTTGAGGATAGGGTAAGAGATAGTTTGGGCTGGGGTAGGGTTATGGTTAAGACTTAAGTTGAGTCGAGGTTTAGGGTTAGGGATGAAATAAAATCTAAGGCTAGAGCTAGGGTTGATTTATGGATTAGAAATAGTGCTAGATGACTATCAAGAGCTAGTGTCATTTATCTATTTTGGGGAGGTTGGGCTCAAGAGAGAGACATTAAATCAGGCAGATTAAAGGAGAGATCGGTACACAGACAGTAACGTAAACATGGCATATATGCATCACATGAACTAATTTAACACTAAGAGACAGTGAGGTTGATGTCTTGTATAGGCTTTTAAATATGATTAATAATCGCCTTTATTATATTATTTTAAGTGCCAACAAGCCTCTAACCTCTCTTTTTTTGTTGTTATATGCTGCAGATTGCTTTCTCTAAAACCCTCAAGACTGGTCAATCAAATATAATCCAGGTTTGATTTTCTAACCAAGTTTATGTTTTCTAAGAAGTGTGCTTGGGTTCGTTGACTTAACAAAAAGTGTTTAATTTTACTTCATAAGGCAAACATTCCTCCTCAAAATAGCTTGGAATTACTGTGTTTTCTGCATGTCAGTCACATAATAATGCCACTTCTTGCAACAGAGAAACATTCACCCTGTCTCAGCCTTCATCAGGTCATCCAGTAACACAAAGGTTTTTTTCCACTCCACTGATGAGAATGTTAAGGTCTCTAGAGAAAATTTTAGGAACCAGTTTATAATCATACATACCAACAATTGATCTTAAGATCAATAGTATTATGAAGGTGATCTCAACAAAGCACTTTTAGAAAATATTATACATTATCCTATTTTTTATAAATGTTCTCCTACTGACAAGCAGCAAAAGAGTATACTTTATGATTAAATGTGTACTGTTTTGTTGCTTGTCAGTAGGTAACTACAGGTGCTGGTCATAAAATTAGACATATTATGAAAAAGTAGATTTATTTCAGTAATTCCATTTAAAAAGTGAAACTTGTATATTATATTCATACATTACAT
>JAOTRQ010092064.1:0-10744 GCA_028565875.1 Hoplisoma paleatum
CACACACACACACACACACACACACACACACACACACACACACACACACACACACACACACACACACACAAATGCAGGGCAATATTTAGCTGGTCCAATTAGTCTGACTGCATTTCTTTTGACTCATGCAAACATCGGAGCGTGCCAGAATCCAGACAATTTGCTGCTGTTAGTTGGTTATGGTAACATGCCACTGTCATAGGTAGCAAAACAAATCAAGATTTAGGAGAATTGTTTTGGCAATAACCCCAAACTATTGGTTCACCATCTTTAGAAAATTCTTTTCACCACTATTATTTTATATATGCAGGACTTATTCCTTTGTGTTTAACCCAATCCTTGCAGTCAAACAGAAATTCACTAGTGAACACACAGTTGGAGCAGCAATGAGCACACGTGTTGGGTGCCATGGGCAGCCCTAGCCACGGCACCCGGGGAACAGTTAGGGGTTACGTTCCTTGCAATTCAGTCGTGATCTGCTGACTTTCAGAATAAAACCTTCTGATCACAAAATTATTCACAGATATATTTTCACAGGGCTTAAATACACACTGATCATGCATAACATTATGACTACCTTACTTCATTTAGATGTCAACATGTTTATAAAATGAGTTATAAATGAAATACTTTTGATACATACTGACCACTGAAGCTGAGAAAAAGCTTGAGGATGCTTTGACTCACAATGTGCCTTTGTCAAATGCGCTTGCCAATTTTCCTGCATTAATACATCAGCCTCGAGGATAAAGTGCTTACATGCTGCCATTAACAAGTGCTATGATATATAAGAGATTGATAAGAGATTGTTATACACTGCGCTAGCTAAAGTTTCTGCTATATGGCCATTCGTGTAGTGACAGTAACATCAATATTTCCAGTGCCAGCATTAGCAAAGAATCCTAAAGGTAATTAAATTATGAAATTGTTCTTGTAATTAAAATGAGACCTTTAGGCCTTGCAATCAACCAACCATGATCATTAAATCTGTTGACTGTTCTGTTGACCGTTCACCTGTAGACAAGCTGCTGGAAAATTAACTGGCCAACACACACACACACACACACACACACACACACACACACACACACACACACACACACACACACACACACACACACAGGGAACAGAGAGAGCTCTGTATATTAAGACACTAAGTTAATAGAGTGTTTGCAAAAGGGTAAGCCGGAGAGCTGGCCAGCTTTTGGGGCCGAGACTTTCAAGGCCAAGTAAAAGAATTTCCAGACCTGACCAGTTTCATTTTTGCTATAAGACAGAATTGACTGGGTTGGATAATATTTAAATATTGCAATTTACTGGCCACGGAGAGCTGTAGTCTAGCACCTGCTATTTCAACCTGTACTTTCACTATTTGACTTCTTTATATCAGATTGTTAGAGACAAACGACCAGTTTTGTTTTTCCTTCTGTCTGCCTAACTAAGCTTGTTCCACAACTGAAGGTGTGTCCCAAATTGTTCTCTTTCACACTTGCACACGGTACACTGAAAGTACCCGAATGGGGCACTAAAATGACCAAAAAAATCAGTGTGTAACAATGGACATTATGTGCACTAAACCGATGTCATTTTAACGACATTACAAAAGGGGCAGGACTTAAGAATGGGTAATAGCGGCCACCGTCTGAGACCAGAAGCAACAATGAGCAAGTACTACACCCTTGTGTAAACTGTACAATGGTAAAACTGTAGTAAAGATGCCACTTAAATATGTCTTAGCTATCTTAATATTATTCACTTGGATCGTGTGCACACATGTTTGGCATGGTGGGCAGCTTAAGCCGTGGTGCCCTGGGAGCAGTGACGAGCATCCTGGTATTTTTGTTTTCAGTAAAGTTTAAAACTTATACTAAAACTTACTATCCTGATCTGCACTGATCGGGTTCTTAAATCTGAACACCCTGTGCTTGCAATATTATAAGGAAACTGAATGTATTGAACAGCTGCAAACTTGCCTAGTAGAAAAAACCCAAAATTTCAGCAAGAGTCCTTAGCAAAGTAGTTAGGACAAATCTTAATGTGAGTGTGAAACGCCTTCAGGAAGACCAGATGAAGGCCGGTACACATGTTTCAGTGGCAACTAAAGACAGACTTCACAAGTAACATCAAACGTCGATTAGAATATTCCAGGAGGAATTTAGACAAGACTGCAGAGTTTTGGGTGACACAACTGTTGGACATCTGGAGCAGCATTAAGTCTGGTATGTAAAAGGCCAGGTTTATGAACAGAAGAATACCATAGCCACAGTCAGGCATGGAAATGGGCCACTGATGATGTGGGGTTATTTCTCTGCAGCAGGATCTAGTAATCATGATTATATACCTGGGATCATGGATTCCCAGAAATTCCCAGACTATTTTAAAGTGCGATGTGGCACATTTTGTCGACGAATTAAACCTTGGTATTCATTGGACATTTAAATAAGACAATAATTCCAATCGCACCTCCAAGTCAACCAAAGCTGGGATGACAAAAGAAAAACCTGGAGTCGAATATCAATGGTCATCTCAATCACCAGATTTAAATTCAGTTGAAAATCTTTGCTGGGATTTATTGAAGATAGTAGCAGCACGGAAACCATAAAAAATCACCGATCTAGAGACTTGTGCACATAAAGACTGAGCAAAGATTCCAATAGACATTTACATTTTCTCTATTTGACAGATGGCTAAAACATAAGTGGAGACAACAGCTTCATATAAATGTTAGTATCGTTAATGAATCAATTTTTAGCAGAGGGTAAGCAAAAGTGAATTAAAACATGAACATTAGTTGTATAAACAGAACCTGGCGGATAATTTGGCAGAATGGTGCCATCAAAAGTTACTTCATCATTTCCACAGAGGTTTTACGTATGAAAGTGTGCACTAAGATGTAAGTGCTTAGTGTGCAATGCATGGTTTTAGACACACCTAAAGAGTGCAAGAATAAATTGAAACTGTATTCATGGCTGCCAGGGAAAGCCACCTGGTTCATATTGTTCTCAAATTATCACCTCAATTGTTATGCATTGTAGTCACTTGAAGTTTAAAACTATGCACACACACAAACACACACACACACACACACGCACACACGCACGCACGCACGCACGCACGCTTACCCTGCAGATGTCTGGTTCGGTAAAGATCTTTCGGTTTGTTGGGATGGGCTCTGGCATTACCGTCACATTTTGGCTGTTCGTATCTGTGGGCAGAGAAGTATACAAGGCTTGATTGTTTTCCATGTAAAAAGAATAAAACAATGGGCATGATTCAAAAAATGCATAAACATTTAGGAAATAAAATGCAGAGATCTGGGTTGTTTTGTTCTCACCGCAAACAATAACACAAACCTCAAGCTGAATAAATGGGCTATTAAAGTTCTGTAATGCCACCTACTGATGTGAAATCAGTTCCAGTTGTGATTTAAGCCTGAAGGCAATTGTGCAATCCACTAGTCATGCTCTATTGGAATCCGGTTCTATAACCAGATAATGTTGTGAGGCTGAATGAAGACTTGCTAATGTGGAAAATTACCCAGAAACACCTAATGAGATCCATCAGAGCTGATTGTTATTTACGTGCATATTTATTAGTAAAAGAAAAAAAACATAAAAATGCACATCTGACAAGCACATGAAGGTGACCCGAGAACTTCTATCTAACCAGCTGTGGTTACGTGAACAGCACCTGGGTGTCGACATCTTTAATTACATTGACATGGCAAAACGTATGCACACACTTCACCTCACCCCACCCCACTAAGCTTGGTGAGCATCCCATTCCAGAACTATCAGGTTTTGTCTGTCCATGAGCACTATCACTGCTTATGTTGGGACAGGTTTACAAATATATGTTTCATGCCTATAATTTAATGCAAGATATGCTACTTCTTAAAATGTTCCTGAAAAGTTCCATTTTGGTTGTTGGAACGTCACATTGTTCAGTTTCGAAAATGTTTAAAGATGTAAGATTTTACTAACATGGGATTAGTCTAATAACATTTAAAAAAAATTCCTCTGAATGTTAAAATCTGGCTGTAGAAATGTTTTATTAGAACATAGAATGTTCCTTCAATGTTATTCTGTCCAATGTACAAAAGTTAGAAGAACGTTTATAACATTACACCTAAATAAACTTTTCCCAATTAAACTGTAACAATTTTATCAATGTAAGATAATGTTTATAACATAACGAACATTGTACTAACATTATAGTAAGATCATTTGTTCATAACATTAGGGGAACTTTACATAATTTTAGTGAAAGTTGTGGGAATGTTCCTTGTTAACTGGGCACCCAGATACATTCTGAAGGATGTTGGTTACGGGGCAGGTTACTGGATGGGCAACATTCTGGAAGTCTTGTTGGTGGTATAGAGAGGGGGAAAGAGGTATAAATATTTTATATATTCTACTGGGAACATACTTGAGGAAACTCTCAGTTAGTTAGGTACTCCTAATCATCCAAATCGAGACACACAGGTTTCTACGAAATGCACATTTGGGGGTAAGAATGACACCAACAAAAAAGCACGATGATGATAAGAACATAGCAAGAATGAACAAGATAAAATGAACAAGATCCACTCGATGCTCAGGGACCCGACCAACCACTGCAGGAGATCCAGAAATCAGAAAGAAAGGATGAGAAAAACGAACGAAATTCTTTGGTGCACTAATGTGTCGCCTGGCACCCTGCCCTGGTCTTTTTTAACTCGATACCCTGGTGAGCAATTCTCAGCAATTCACAGCAATACTTTACAGCTCTCCCCGGCCTCACTGAAACTATAGCTGTTGAGCACATTCTGTTATATAGACAGGGACACTGACCCCTGGCATTCAGACAGACTTACCCAGACATATCGTAGCAGGACTACTATACTTTTTCTTATCATACTATCAGTTCACTTATATATGTGTTTCTCTTCCTACGTAGCTCAAATGTGCTACCTTGATAACTGGTTTTCAGATTTTACTTATTGATCATGTGCCTATCAAGCATAACATTATGACCACTAACAACTGAAGTGAACAGGTAGCTGTTTGTAGGTGGGAAATTTGAAATTTAATTAAATTTAAAAATTCCAAAAATATTGCTAGATCACTGGTTCAAAGATCCAAACCTACAGCTCTTGCGGAGGGTTCCTGCTCTGCAGTGGTCAATATCTGTTAAATGGGGCCCAACAAAGCAACACTGGTAAATCGTTGACAGGGTCATGGACAGCAAAAGCTGCCCCGTGTGATAAAGTACAACAGACAAGCTAGTGTAGCTCAAGTTGCTAAAAGATGTAATGCTGATTCTTATAGAAAAGGGTCAGAATACACAGAGCACCACTATGCATTTAACTCCCGCTGTGCAGTGAAGCACACATTTACACACACTAGAGGGCAGCAGTGAGCACACATGCCCACCGTTATGGGTGGCCCTAACCACGGCACTCCCGGAGCAGTTAGGGGTTCGGTAATACCTTGCTCAATGGGCACTCACTTGCCCAGTTCTCTAACCACCAGGCCATAGCTGCCCCTACAGATGTGTGTACAGAGCAACAATATTATGGAGATGTTAAAAGATAGAGTCTAAAATAGAACCCTGAGAACATTTGCGATTCGACTTTAACTCACCTAGTGGAGGTGGCAGGTATGGGGCGTCCTGTATCCACTAAGACACACCAGCAGTATCCAGTCGATGGGTGGCACTGAACTGGTTTATAAAGACCGCCTTGGGCACAGTCTGGAATAAAGACGGCCTCGTTCTTATGCTGCCTCGCCTCCTCTTGAGCCGTTAACTGTTCCTGATCACAAGAAGAAGCTACAAAGAAAAATGCAGTTTACTCACATTTTTTAAAGCATCTACTGTTTCTGCCGTTTATGTGCATGTTTAATCATGATCTAAAATAACTTTACTTTTTAAAGTAATATAATTAAGTCAATCATAACTAAGTTACTGAATAAATACATTTACAATTTCAGGATTTAGCAAATGCCTGTTTCCAAAGCAACTTTTAGACCAACAATAAGAACTGGCTAAAGGCTTTGCTCTGGTGTCCAACAATGACAACTGGGTGGTAGTGAGACTTGAACTGGTGACCATCTGATTTCTATCCTAGTGCATTACCCACTAAGCCATTATACCTTAAATAAAACACCATCATATGCCCAGAGACCATATTGGGAACTCCAGTCTTTGGGACAGGATACACCCTAAACAAGGTGCCATTCTTCAAAAAATTATTAACAACTACTAATATAAGCATATTTCAGTCCGTCCACATATTGGTCCGTCCACATATTGGATTAAAGGGTAATTTATCCTATTTTTATATGGTTGGCACTTTGGTGCAACAAGGAGTCATCCTCCAGTTGGTCCTCCTCCAGTTTGGTACAGCAATGAGTTCTCCTCCAGTTGTTGTCCATGTTTGGTTCACATATTGCCCAGTTTTAGCCTAGGTATCATGTGGTTTATGTTATTTACTTTTAAAAACAGCTACAATGAATAAACAATATATCCTACAGACTAATATCCATGTTCAGGAAATGTTCTGGTAAATTCCTTGGATAGACTCATCATTGTAAAGTCTCTAAAAATGAAATAAATTATAAAACTTTCAAGCCCTCCATATTATAAATGTACCAAAGTCACAACCTTGCCATTCTCTTATTCCAGTCAGTATTTTCATTAAGGTTGTATGGAGCCAATAGCCTTATAATTTGTTTAAACAAGAGTAAGGACAAAGATTCAATTAGGTAAGATTGGTAGTGTTAAAAAATAAATTGAATGAGAGTAATACATTGAGCTTGAATGATGTTTAACAGGTCGTTGCTGTTATAAGGGCCAAGCATCTGTGTTTATTCTGGAGAAAAGGTGGACTGACAATTAGAGACACAAAGAAATGGCTGTATGCTAGCCTAGAGTGAAAAAAAACCCCACAAAATACCCACCGATGCTTATGAGTTGCTTTTACAAGGAAAAATCGCCAAGCCGTTATTTGTCGGGGCTTTTACAAACTGGGGTGTAGAAACATCTGGGGTTACATGAGGTGAGAAGCACAATGTATTTTATTTTATGGCTTGTGCTCAGATTGTGTCCGCTGTATGTAAGGGATATTGCACCTGCTGTAATATGGTCAATATAATTACTAGCAACATAAAACTGGCACAAACAATTATTTACTTCTTGCCATTCTTTTCCACAACACTATTTAGCCATTTTTTCAACAGGCATGCCAGTTGAGTACATATGCTTTTTTATGCATCCATGCCTTTGTAATGTGTGCAACATCCTGTTTAAAATGTACGGAGACCATTTATCAGCTTGGGGATCTCAATATATTTGTGAGTGTTATTGCTGTCATTACAGAAACTTTGACAAAAGGCCCAGATTCAGCCCCATGCCATCACATACCATGTCTAGATGCTCTCTTTCTTAAAAAAAAATAACATCATTTGTTTAATTAACATCAACATATTGTTATATAAAGTTGTACAGGCCTAACATGCATGAATGAATTACATTAAATGAAGTTTGGCCAAACATATTAGGTACTGCCTGCAATGATATGTAAATGCAAATGAAATGTCCCAAATTAAATGTATTTTCTGAGCCACTGCTTTATGATTCAAGGTAGAAATGATGACTGGCTTCAGATAGTCACTTCTCAGTGCCAGTATAAAGAGAACTAGGTTGGTTGCATCTGTTAAAAAGTTTATGGCACAGTAGTCAAGGTCTGGAATTGGAAAGTAGATCTGCCAGCTGCTAAAAGGACAAAAAGATTGGCCTGCTAAGAGACACGTCTTCAGCTGAAGCAAGCCTGTTGTCGCCTTAAGCTTAGTGGCTCATTATGTGTTATTTATCTGTTCATTTTGTATTATTTGTCCCTTTGATAAGCTAGAAATCAATGCTAGTTTAACAACATGACATGGCTTAAACCACTTCTGACAATGTCTAGTAAAATGTCAATTGTGAACTGTCTATGTGTAGATGAGGATTAGATCACATTTTATGAGCACTACATGCTAAATTCCAATTTAATTCCAAAACAATGTGCCATGATTTAGCTTATCCACGAAATAGTTTAGAGCAGAACCCTTGATCTTTCGTCTAGCTCACTATCCCTCTCAACCATCTATTTTTTATTTATGTTTCTTTTTCAGTGTTCCACAAGTGCTTCTTTTGGTTAGAAACAGCTGGTGAAAACATAATCAGTGCATAGAACCCACGGAACAACCAGCTAATGAAAACCATCCACACAGACTGCATTGTATTTTATTGATCATAAATCACGGGGATGTCATAATCAAACTATCCACACACACACTCACCAGCCAAGCTGCTTTCACTGGGGTTTTTTATTGGTCATAAATCATTGGGACATCATAACCTAACTATTCACTCACATATGCACACATTTTTGAACAAGTGCATAAGGATTGTTGAGTGAACTCAAAACCAATTTTGGGGGGAAAAATAATAAATAAATAATTATATATATATAATATTACATTGTTAAATCCTATGTAAGTTTGTATGTGTACCTTTTAATACATAGATGTGCTATGTACATGTGTACTTATTAATATACACATGTAATGTGTGTATGTGTACCTTTTTATATACACATAGAACATGTATATGTGTACCTAATAATACATACACATGTGATATATGTATGTGTACCTTTTAATATATACACACGTTTTGTTTGTATGTATGCTTTTACTATATACATGTGTTCTATGTGTATGTGTACTATATACAGATGTGATATGTGTATGTGTACACATGCAAATGTGTACGTTTTATACATGCATGTTTGTACGTGTGCATACTTTTGAAATATCCATATGTTGTGTAAGTGTTTGTGTGTATATGTGTACTTTTGATATAAACGTGTGCATGTATTTTTTTAAATATACATGTGTATGCATGATTGTGTGTGCATACATAATTTGAGTTTGTATGTATCTGTGTACATATGACATATGCATGTGTGTTAATGAGAGTTAGGATCAGGACTGTGCACTGTGTTAGTTTCTTAGCACCACTACCCTAAGCATGGCAGTATGGGCAGTGGTACAGTCATATTTGATCCATGCATATGCTTCACCAAACTGTTGCAACAATATGAAATGAATGTACAACAAACCACAAAGTACTTATATGAAACCACAAAGCAACTTTTTATTATTATGATTATTAGGTTACACTTATATAGCACCTTTCACAATCCCAATGATGCTTTACATGGCAGACATATAAAAAAACAATATAACAACCAAGTGGAATAGTGCAATGCAAATAGAAAAGTTTTTAAATGTTTTTTGAATGAAAACAGACTAGTGGAGATACGGAGCGATGGAGGAAGAGAGTTCCAGAGTTTGGGGGCAGCCGCACTAAAGGATCTGCCACCCAGCGTGACAAGATTGGTGTTCATATGATCGTTATATTTGTAGTTGGTGCAAATGTATGAGTGTTGCATTAAAATGTTTAGGAAAAACTTTGGATTTTTAGTTGGATCATATTAATTACCATACACAGCACCCATCTAAATAACTAGTGATTCTTAGAGCAACAAACCAATTAAACTAACACCTAATTACACACTAATTTTCTAACCTTATTTCTTAAAAAAACACACAGACAAGGTTCAGATTCTACATTTTCATTTTCAGCTATAGTATGGTAATGTATGGAAGCACTTGTGTATAAGAGCGTCTGCCAAGTGCTGAAAATGTAAATGTAAATGTAATTACAGTTTCTACCTGAACACAATCTTGCTTCTGAATGGTTGAAAGATGATAATTAATTTTAAATAGCACATCAGAGCCAATGTAAACAGTTGTAACTAATATAAACTAAGGAAAGCTTCATCACATCTAAACAATTCCAAACAGGGCGATTTCTACAACATGACTTAACATTGATGAAACTTTTTGAACACAATCTTTTTCTCATCATTATCACACTCTGAATTGTGTGGGACATACTCTTTCATTACATTTTGTATTCATACTTAGTAATATATTACTTCATTAAAACTATATCATATGATACACATTTTTGCACTTATGCTAATAAAATATTTGTCCATTTTTGACACATGACTTCTGCTGTTCAATAATTCGTGGTTCATAATCCATCCAATTTCCCTCATTATGCTGCACTAAACATTTTCAACTACAAACAGATGTGGACTGCAGACAAAATGCTCATGCACGACCGACCCTGTCTGTTGTCAAGATCTGTCTCCTATTCATTTGCACATCATGAACAGGCACATTTCAAATCATCCATTCTGATCAGTTAAAAAAGTAGCATTTGAAGCTTCTTTAGCAATGACGAATATCTCAACAACGTTTCTTACAAAAAATACAATTAAATATGGCAGATGATGCCCTATAGGCATTTGATAAATGATAATTATACCAAATCACAGAAACAATTAAACTGTTTACTTTTTTTCTGATTTGGGGTTGAAAATTACAGGCGGCAAAATGGCCTAGTGGTTAGCACTGAAATCTCAGGTTTGATTCCTGGGTAAGACAATTTGAGTCTTTCTGTGTGGAGTTTGCATGTTCTCCAATTGTGTACATTGGTTTCCTCCTACAGTCAAAATACTCACAATTGGGTTAATGGGAGATGCTGAAATTGGCGTGTGTGCTTGTGTGTGAGTGTTTGTGTGTGTGTGTGTGTGTGTGTGTGTGTGTGTGTGTGTGTGTGTGTGTGTGTGTGTGTGTGTGTGTGT
>JAOTRQ010092074.1:0-10744 GCA_028565875.1 Hoplisoma paleatum
CTTGTTGACCAGCCTGTCTGCCGAGATCATGGCCCCTATTCCACCAAGTTTTGGGAGGAAGTACGTGTAGGGTGGATCCACCTAGCCAACCAGATCTACTTAATAAATCCAGAATTGTATTTACCTATTGAGTTCATATATAACAAACATATACTGTACATTTGCAGTTCTAAGAAAAAAAGTCATTAAATTATGGTTTTGTATAAAATCACATACTTTAATAGTAATTGCCCAAGTGGCACAGTGGTATATTCCACTAGCACACCAGTACAGAGAGTTCTACCTCTCTGGTGTGTCGTCTGGATGACATCCTAGCCACCTAGACATTGGTCCCAAGCCCAGCCAATCAATAATGCCAAATTAACTACGATGTGCTGTGGTGACTTAATTATCTGAACACCTTTGCGGCTCCAGATATATTATGGGTTAGTTCACAAGACCACCAAGTGCTGTGTTCAAATACTCAATGACACCCATGCAGTGGGTAATTCAGGTGCTTTTGCATGCTGTTTAATATACACTGTGTATCCAGACATAGTAGCCGTTCTGTTTTCATGTACTGTTGAAAAGCACTATTTAGAGGTATGCAATTTTTAATGCAGCTTATATCTTTACTGGTCTCGCTATGTGTCCATTGTCTGTTTATTTCTGGGGTTAGGAACCTAAAGCACCTGTGGAGAGTGAGATTAGCCTTTGGCCAGCGCTGCATCCGATTGCTCATAAGACAATCAAAAACCTTGTCAGAATGAACTATAGTTCCTAGCTACAGGGCACTTTGAGCAAGAAACTAATGGCTTAGCAAGCAAGAAGCCAGACAAAACTGTAATGTTCTCAAATAGATTGGGGTTCCCCGAAAGACTGAGGATTCAAATCCTAGCTCCAACGAGCTTCCACTTCTGGATCTTTAAAGATGTACTTTTCTGATGTAATCCAAGCCTGCTGCATCATGGCAAATCCTGCCCTATGACCCCAGCTCCTGAACAACATGGCATGTAATAAAAATCTTTGACACAACAAAAAATTCCAGACAAAATTCCTGGGATACAACAGAAACATGGTAGGAATTTAATGAAGGACACGATGTTCTACTAGAACTACCAAGAGAGAGCAAGAGGTTGATATGTGAAAAATGAGAATGAGCATGCCCTCAAGTCTTTACACATTAATTATTATTAACAATAACCAGAATTTGTTGTTATAAATTATATTATATACTTTTTCCTTTTTATGATGATGATGATGATGGTTATCATTGTTGTTTTTGTTGTTATTATTTTAGCTTCATTATTATACATCTGTAATTAAGTTATATTATTTATTAATATTTAATTGATATTGTTATTATTATATGACCAAGACAGGACCAGTAACTAGAAGGTTGCCCATTCAAACCCCGTCACCTCAAGCTACCACAAATGCTGACAAATTAAACTAATAGAAGAACAACAGTCTGGTTACTGGTCATTTTTCTTTATACATTTAATGGTGGTAAAATTCTTAAGTCCAGTTTAATTCTTACCATATATCACGTGTAAACCATGTAAAATATGTATAGCTAAGGTCATATAGCAATATTCAATGTCAATGTCAATCAGGGATGAAAATAAGGGCAAGCAAGCAGAATGTTTATATTATGTTTCTATACATGTGACTGTATATTGTGTACTGTATATTCTTGTATTTGTAGTGAGCACCTCATACACACTCATGACATTATTCCAATGTGTGAGTTAGTGAGAGAAATCATTGTGTGTGTGTGTGTGTGTGTGTGTGTGTTTAAAAGGTGTAGAATAGTTTGTGGTTATCTATAATCACAGTGCCGAGGTTGGTGTGTAACAGGTGTGGTTAAGCTTGTAGAAGTACTTTGGATGTGCCCATAAAACACGTCAAATAGTTTCCTAATTTATTTACACAAAACACACAAAAGTACACGCACAAACACGTGAAAGGTCAAGTCTAGCGTATACCGCACATAGCTGAGTGACAGGCGATGAATTATCAGCTGTTGTAAATTCCTAAATGTACAAAATAAAGACGTTTATCTCTTTTATATTCATCTAACGGCACAACTTACACACAAGTTCAGTGTGTAAAATGAACTTCAGCATTTGTTTTCAATTGTATTTAGTTTAAATAATATGGGGGGACACAGTATATTTATTCCAGTATTATGTACTGTATTGCATCGTTGGTAGAGTGTATAATTACATTCATATGTACATTATATTGGGAAGCTATACAAAATATTACATTATATCACATAGCATCGTCGCTTCAACGCAAGAACGTCCTGGGTTGAATTCCCAGCTATCAGTTCTCCCAGTGTCCATGTGAGTTTCCTCTCAGAGCGCTGGTTTCCTGCCACGGTCTAAAACTTGCAGTCAGGTACACTGGCGATACAGAAAGTGCTGTAAAATGTGTGTATTATAGTTTATGTGTTTACCATTCCTGTGGTCAAATCTACCCTTAATTTAAGTCAAGAATGAAAAGGTCATCACATACAGAATAAAAAAAATAAATAGGGAGTGCCATATGTTTGTCCCGAAACAGAGAACCTTTGCTAGCTTAACAAATCCCTGTGTTACATCAGTGTTAAAAGCAGGATAGACTGTAGAACTAATAAAATAAAAAATACCGACTGGTTCCTCGACAGAGGAAGTGAGGTAGGTGAGCATCTAGAACACACAAAGACATCAATAGTGCAAATAATTCCCAGGAGAAGAGGTAACTCTCCCAAAGACAGCATGCTTGGAGGAGGGGTGCGGTATCCATCCCCCACACGCAGATATACGACTTTAGCCAATGCATTAATGCCCAGTGTTGTCTACGGCTCCAGACAGGAGCCCACAAAAGCTCAGTGCTTCTTTTATCTATGTAGAATCAAGACCTCTTTTACAGACGTTGTTAGAAAAATAATGCCTGTTAATGGCACATGTCAGGATGGATGCGGTGGTGAACTTGGACATTCATATGAAGACTAGAAGAAGTGTTACAGTGCTATTTTTGATATATGACTAAACAAATATATTGTCAGACAGTACTAATGACCTGGTGAGAGCAGTGAGGGTTTACATCATGTCCATGGATGGTCACCTTTTCATATTAGTCCTCAGTGCAGCCTCCCTCACATCCTAGGTAGTTACACCACTGGCCTTGCACCAACATTTGGAGAATGGTCACCATTAAAGAAGACAATGCCGATCCAAGAAAGCTAAAATTCTGATGTAATGTCGTAACCATATATGACATATAAGCAATTTTAATAATATAGTGGTCCAAAAGAAAACGTACATTGTCTAATATAATTCTATTACACTAAATACCTAGGTTACATCCAAACACAATGCCCTGACTTTTAACACCCAACCTCTACCCACAGAAGAAATGCTGAACACCTTTTTCATTTAGCTGTCAGACATACATATTTAAAACCATCCCATTGGGATATACCTAACCCCTAGCAGCAAATGTTCTTGTGCTGGACTGATAGTGAACCTCTTAAAGCCTTCATAGACACTGGATGCAAAATATATCTACACAGCCCAGGACACAATCCACACCAGCAAGGGTTCAAGTCATGCCACCCTTAACTTACGTCTGTGCCAACATCCCGATACAATAGTGGAGATTCTGTCTGGACCACTGGAGATTAAATGCAGTGACAGATAAGGAGAGTCATTCAATCCCCTACATAGATGAGATGCTGGACTTACTCCAACTGGTTCATCTCACTCGATCTAAGATGCCAGTGCTGGCAGGTCTCACTTGACAATGTTCTGAAAACAGAATTAGGAAGAGAACTGTAGGACTTGAAGTAGTAGAATTCGTACTTCTGTCTTCCTGTGTAATAGTCCCATGGTATTTGCTTGTCTGATACATCCAACAAAAAGCATTGTCTATCGCTGAGATTTTTCTCATTTTCTCAGCCATCCACCTACACTTTGAGAAAATGTTCCAGCGAGTGGATGAGGCTCTTTCTGTACTAGAAACCATAAGGTAGAATGAACTTTTGTATTGTATACATCTTAGTACATCAAGTTTTCTTCAAAATATTTTTTAAGACATTTCTTCTCTCGTGTTGAGCAATAACATGAACATATTTTATAACCTTCTTTATTAAATTAAATAAGATAGTACATCCGTCATAGTCGGTGTGGCAAGATACTGAATCAATGAATACTAAATCACGAGTCTTTTTTTTATCATCCGTCTATACATACTGACCACAGTTATGTTAGGTCATTGCAGAACCATACATGTGCATATGTCATGAGTCCCCCCCCCGACAAACCTGTTTACATACCCAGACTCCTAAACGTGGACTTTATGTTCTGAGTGCATTTACTCCAGGTGCTTTAGTTTCCTTTTACTGTCCGAAAACATGCATAACTGAAGATACAAAACATCGTTTACGTTTGTGAACTTATGAATCTTATATTATAAATAAATCAATATTGTAAATGTTCAATAATGTTCTTATAATATAATATTCTTCATGCTAATGTATATATGCAAATAATGACAAGAATGTTCCACATAATATAATAACACATAATGCGTACCACTGCCATGTACATGCGTAGTTATTGTTCATACAATATTACACACATCCAGACTTCTTTTGTATATAGTCTAATAGTGATAATGTATTTATGAGTTTTCTCGTGTATTGTTGATTTGCAGATTGTAATTTGTTTGTTTACTCAGATTGAACTAAAGAGACACCATCAGCCAGAACCACAATTCTTGTGTGTATCCACAAACTTGGCCAGTAAACCTGATTCTGATTCCTGATTCTAAATCCTATTAAACAAATACAATGCTTGTAAATTAAAGTTTATTAAGGTAAATCTTTTAAAACTCATTTAAAAATGTGTCACTGCACCCGAATGACAGATTTTGCTCTTACTTTGCACCTGCAACAGTATCGGATCGGGTTTCTAATGGAAAATGCTGCTGCCCCTCCTGGGTACTAAAAGGTCACATAGAATTCGAGTGAATGTTGGGTTGGTACAACAGTTTATTAAGCTAACTCACCTCTGCTTAACTCAGGAAGCTACAAAGACATGATTGGTTATGTCTGAGACAGGTTTTGCGTCTTATCCAAGGTATTCCTGGTCCAGCTATGATCCTAAGTAGGTTTGTTATTACACACCTTATAAGCACGTACAATCCTAATGAGTCCCAGGAACGTTATGTCCCAAAAGATTATGACTAACCTCTGTCCTGTCATTTACTGGACTAAATCAAATATTTCTAAATAAGAAAACGTTAGTAAGAAAAGAGGAGTCAGAGAGTTCATGAAGTCTTGCGTCATCAATCCTCTCCTGAGGCCTTTGCTGCTGTTTTGTTTCTTCTCGACAGCCTATAAGATCGTGGCAATAATTACATCACGCTGCAGTGATGAACAAGCATTATGGTAACGTAGTAGCACATAAGTGGATGCACTGCAGCTTTAATACATCAGGAAACATAAAACCGATAACTGAACAATGTGACTCTCCAAATGATGAAGCAAAATATGCACTTTACAATAATTACTTGGATTAGTAAAAAAAAGTGGCAGTCACATTCTAAAGGTTTTTGCATTTAAACTTTCTATGTTGTTGCTGTGTCAGGTGACGCAACTGTGATGTCATAAAACATGAACTCAGAACAACGAGCAGCAAACTAAAAAATGTGAATCTAAAATAACATAAAAAAATCGTAAAAATTAAGAATTTAAAGTCATTTTAACATAAATAAGTGAATGAATAATACAGTAAATGAAGTATTTTCACAATAATACATTTGGCTGAAAAGTCACTGTAAAGCCAGGTCAGGTGAATATAATAAGTGTAAATAAATCTTAAATAAATCAGCAATTGTGGCACATTTGCACCGAATGTTAACTTGTGCATCCCTATTAAAAATAAAACATAACAGTGCAAATCAGAGTAAAGAAAATAGTAATATTATTTCGGCACTCTGGCGGCACGGTGGCTGTCGCCTCACAGCAAGAAGTCCCGGGTTCGATCTCCGGGTCGAGCTGGGGACTTTCTGTGCGGAGTTTGCATGTTCTCCCCATGTCAGCGTGGGTTTCCTCCAGGTACTCTGGTTTCCTCCCACAGTCCAAAAACATGCACTAGGTTGATCGGAAATGTGTAAATATCCAGTAGTTTCACAAGTTTCCCCCACTTACTGGTGGTTGTCGTCAGGAAGGGCATCCGGACGGAAAACTCTGCTACAAACATTAATGTCCTACCCCAGGAACGGGGAAAATGGACAATAAACGAATAGATAGAGAGAGTTTTGAGCTCAGATTTATGTGCCACACCCTTGGTCTCCAAGAACACATGGTTGAGAAGCTTTGTTTATTTAATTTTAAGTTGATGGCCCATCGTGTTTGTTCGATAAGAGAATTAATGATCCATAGCTAAACCTCATTGCAGGTCGAACACTCAATTCGCCATCCATTCATCGAGCCACCCATTATCTGCACAACCCTATTTAGGATCGGGGTGAGACACACACTGGGCGAATACACTAAACATTTGAACAGGTCACCAGTATGATGCAGGGTACAGAAACAAATACCACTCCACACACACAGCACACGGACAGGACAATTTCTGTATCTCCAAATCTGACTGCATGCCTTTGGACTGTGAAAGGAAGCCGGATCACACGAAGAGTACCCATGTAGACACAGGAAGAAGTGAACTCTACATATAAAGCTTTGGATCGCCATACCTGGGAATCGAACCTGAGACATCTTGCTGTGAGGTGACAGTGCTAAACACTAAGTTAAGGGTATGAGCTATTTTGATAACATCATGTATTATTCATTTACTTTGCTAATTGTGATGAGTTTCAGTTTATTTCTGGCTTTAGCATTATGTTAGCATGTAAGATGAATTAGTGTTTAACCTCGTGAGAGCCAGACTTTTCCTTGATGTGCGTTGTTTATTTCGTCTAGCTATTTGTGATTAGTAAGACCTAACAAGCACAAAAAATATTTTTTGTCTTTGTTTTTTTCTAAAAACGGCTTCATGTACAAAGTCCTCGTATGGAGACAGTAGGTCTAAAATAAATAAACAAATTGGCTAACAAAGAACAAAACTGTTTGATTGAAGCTGTAAACATTAGAATACATAAACAAAAGTGCTAATGCTATTGTACATAAAAAAGCAACTTTTGAAAAAAAATTAATGTTGTCATATGACCACTAGGTGGTACGGGCAGTGTCTCCATATGAGGCCAAAGAGTAAACGATTTAAAAAAAATTAGGTAGAATGGTGCAGAGAACCAGAAATGTCCTCATATGAGGACGCAGGTTAAACTAGGATAATGTTAAAAAATTATAACCACCTTCCTAATATTGTGTTAGTCTGTCTAAGCCACAACTGTGATGCAACTGAAGTCAAATTTAAGGTTTAAACAAGTGATTAACAGCTGTGCCACCATGCCACTCGAGTACATATTGCGACAGTCTACATAAATCATTTTTTTTAATGTTCCAATAGATGTTCAAATATCTATTTAAAATCTTTAGTGAAAATGTCTTTCGGCTGTAACAACATTCTTACTCCCTGTTTTCCACTATAGCTATGCATCTAATCTGGTCTGTCTAGTGTCCAAACTCAGCAGTAGTCGTGTCCAGGCCAATGGAAACTCTGACCTAATTAAGCATACACACAACCCTGGCGTAGATTTCCCGCTTAAACTGGGGGTGCCTGCCAGATGACTGGGGCTGTCACGCTATAATGGCTTACCATCTGCTGTCTGGCATTCACAAAGGGTGGCAGTGTGCACTCGAGCATGGGGGAGGGGATCCACACTGATGAGTTTGCACCCTGCCACATGCTGTTTTCGGACACCTAAATATACACATACATTTATGCATTTCTAAACAAGCTGCCATGCATTATTGTTTACGTTTCAGAACGGAAGTGTTTTTCTTTTTCACATGACTCTGGAGAAATACTGTATGCTGTGATTTTATGCTTAAGTGTTATGTGCTGGACCGTTTCTTGTCACGAATGTCAACTAAAGTGTAAAACATGACGGTAAAGGCTAAATAAATAACGAAACAACATGATGTAAAGACAATGGTACACCATTTATGTTATAACGTATACATTTTCCACTATTAATCCAGTTCCACTGAACCCAGTTCAGTTTCAGTTTTGTTTGGCAATGTCTGGGTGTGTGCTCCATCAAAATGTTTATCTGTCCACCTACGATACCCACCAACCCGTCTATTCATCTATCCACTATAGAATCCATCCATCCATCCATCCATCTATTTCGTCCTGTATTTTGTAAAGTTGCTTTGAGACAGTGTCTATTGTAAAAAGCGCTAAATATAAATAAAGTTGTGTTTAATCGTTTTTGGTCCTTTAATGGACAAAAGACAAACCTTAAACTGTAAATTTACTCAATTAACACAATATCTGGATCATTGGCGTTCATTTACACGGTTACAGCCTTAATTATAATTACTGACAGTCATTGGCCTCCATTCACTGACAGTGTGCATCTACAACACTACCGTAAAGACACTTGATATCTCGAGAATGATTTAAAAAAGCCGATCATGTTAATGTGTGGCTGACAGATGACAGTTTTAATGAGTTTAATAAATTTTGTAAATAATAATTATTGATTAAGAGTAGTCATTACATGACAAATTATCAGTAGATGATAAATGTTGTTACACACGATTTAAAAAGTGATTGAATAATGAAGACTTGTTTAAAATGTATTTTACCAATTTAAGATTTCTCTAGTTTGTCTAGTTACTTCCTATAGGCGATATTGTGCTAACCAATCTTAAACTAAACAACAAATAAAACATGCTGCACTTAAAGGGACGTACAAATGAAGCAGAAATAATTCAACCATATAAACGAGGGTCTTGGATTTAGCACAGGGAATAGCGGTGACTCTCCTGAGAATTAAACCCATCCTGCAGCACAGGACATTAACAGTCATATAAATTCATTGGCCAGACACTTCGCTTTAGACACAGAAGCGTCTTATAATTAAGCTGAGCGTTTATTCAAGTGTTCAGCGGTGGCACATGTTGAGTCAACTGAGCCAACCACCCACTGTTACAGCCTTAATTATAATTACTGACACTCACTGGCCTCCATTCACTTTATCTGAAGCCAATAAACCATATCTGGAATGCAGGAATTAAATGACGCACTTATGTAATGAAGAATCAGCAGAATTTTCTACCAACCTACCAGCACTGAAAACTTGGTGTTTTCACTGCTCGGCTGGACACCACCCTAGCCGCCAGGATACACAAACCAGTACTTTGTAATGTTGGTCCCAAGCCCGTATCAATAGGAGAGTTGTACCAGAAAAGGCATCTGATGTAGAAAACATACCAAATCAATTATGCAGCCCACCAGAGCATGGTCCTGGACCACAGACTGCTGTGGTGACTCCTGATGGGAGCAGACGAATGGATTCATCATTAATATGGTTTTCCTAATAAAGTGTCAATAGGTAAAACATCTTATTTCAGATCATCTAACGGGTGTTTGTTTTGGGCCTGACCAGCAGGACTCCTACCTACACCTACCGTACAAAAAGGCAACTTAAGAGTAGAAATGAATGAAGCCTTTGACATCTCTCAAGCCCATGTTGTCCCACTGATATCCCCTGAATAGTATGACTGAGAAAAAGAGGTTTAGAGGACGTGTGCCATGGGATTGTAATGGCTGTAGGCAGCAGAAGGTACGTCAGTGGGGCCTTGCACCCCTTTATTTGGGGACAATCGAGCGATCAGGTTTGTAAAACTAACAGACTCGAAAACAATGGAGCCAAAAGAAATTATTACATGGGCGACTGAGCGCCTTTAGCCGGAGCAGCTGACCTGCTGGGAGACCTCTTGTTGTGAACGGGTATGTGGCTGTGGATCCAGGGATGGCACCTACCCCCAAATCTTTATACAGGTCCAGAAATAAAATGTAGCAATCAGCTCACAGTGTGCATCTACAAGACCACCACCATAAAGACACTTGGTATCTCCAGAATGATTTTAAAAAGCCGATCATGTTAATGTGTAGCTGACAGATGACAGTTTTAATGAGTTGAATAAATTTTGTAAATAATAATTATTGATTCATTACATGACAAATTAGCAGTAGATGATAAATATTGTTACACACGATTTAAAAAGTGATTGTATAATGAAGACTTGCTTAAAATGTATTTTACCAATTTAAGAAAGCGGCACGGTGGCTTAGTGGTTCAGCACTGTCGCCTCACAGCAAGAAGTCGCGGATTTGATTCCAGGCTTTCTGCATGGGGTTTGCACGTTTTCCCCATGTCCACATGGGTTTACTCTGGGTACTCCCGTTTCCTCCCACAGTCTAAAAACACGCAGGTAAGGACCAAATTGTCCATGACTGTGTTTGATGTGACCAGTGTATCGTTTGAAACATAAATAAATAAATAACAATTTAAGACATTGATAGCTATAACTACATAAAGTATTTTATTAAGTATTTTTCATTGAACATGCAAATCTGTTATACCTGACAGTTGAGTTAAAATCCTGGGGAATCGGTCGCATCATATGCACACTCCCAATAAGTAGAGTGTTCAAAATCTTAGTAGCCTTAATATCACTACTAAGCTTATTATTAACAGTATATTGAATGTAGAACAACATTAGATAGATAGATAGATAGATAGATAGATAGATAGATAGATAGATAGATAGATAGATAGATAGATAGATAGA
>JAOTRQ010092085.1:0-10741 GCA_028565875.1 Hoplisoma paleatum
TGTGTGTGTGTGTGTGTGTGTGTGTGTGTGTGTGTGTGTGTGTGTGTGTGTGTGTGTGTGTGTGTGTGTGCGTGTTGTACAGGCGAGATCACCACAACAGCTTTACTGGATCGTGAGGTGAAGTCTGAGTATATTTTGATAGTGCGGGCAGTGGATGGAGGGGTGGGTCCGCTGCAGAAGACTGGCATTGCCACGGTAAACAATAAGACACATAACGATGTGAAAATGTAAAAGCACAATTATATTATGTGCAATATAATAATCATATTAAGCAGTTGTGTATGTAATCATATTTTTCATACCTCCCATGTTCATACCTTTATTGTATGTATTAGGGTATTAAAAAGTATGTTGGCGTGATTTGAATCTCTTTACCCAGGTGAACATCACTGTCTTGGACATTAATGACAATGCCCCTGTGTGGCAGGATGAGCCATACCACGCTAACGTTGTGGAAATGAGCCCAATCAACACTGATGTTATCTCGGTATGTACTTACCAGTGACTGAATAAAATTGAATGTGTTTCTTCTGTAGCTGTTAAAGTGAAATCATTCACACTAAAACAAAAACATCACAAGCCGTTAACCCTCAACCGCTAGCTGAGTCTCTAGTCTTTAGCTGACCTCAGCACTACACTTTGGACTGAATGTTCAAAAATACCTACTCCTGTGAAAAGAAACATTGTATCTGCATGCACAGATTTGGAGTAAGATGTCAAACAACCTTATTGTTGGGTGTCCTATTATCTGATATGGATCGTTTTTGAGTTCCTCCCAGAATATTATGACTGTTAATACTGTATCAACAGGATAAACACTTCCAGTTTTTAGTTTCGTCCTACAATTAATTAGGTGCTTGTTTGACGAATTAAAACACAGCCTAGAGGGAGATTCTAGGTCATAATTAACTCATATTGTTAGTGGTGGGTTAGAAATAAATGTTAATTTTGGATTATAAATAGAGAATGTCAAGGCTTACTAATGACGAATCGAATTCAGATCAATTGTAGAAGTAGAAAGAGAAAGAGAGAGTTTAAAAGTTGCATTTACATTGTCCCAACTTTTTAGGATTTGGGGTTGTAGTTACCGGTTCTAGTCTTTATTGTTAATGAAAGCACTGGAACAGCATTGGTGCTGCACCTGTTTAGGGTCTCGTATGACCTTTAACCGTTTTAGTAACAAATGTAAAAGTTAATCATATATTATTATTATTTATGCGTGTATAGACTGCTCGATGGCACCCCATTCGGATTGTTTATGTTATATATTATGTTTATATGATGTGCTAACGCGAAGAGGGTTTTTTGTCCCGTGTTGACACTGTGACCGAAATATCATAGTGTGGGGATGTTTTTTTAACCTAACTTCCCCGTGGTGTTGGTGTGTTACTTTTCTTCTGACTATAGGTGGCGCGTGACTTTCGCACCGGCCTCTCTTCCTTTAAGAGAGCAACGCAATTTCAGGTCTTATATATAGATTTGACCAATAAAGCATCTTTAGTCCTGACAATATTAATTGTCTCGTCTTAGGTGTGTTTATTCCATGTAAATGATCTGGTTGGTTGGACTTTTCAACCAGGGTAAATTAGATAACTGTAACAGACCCGAATGCCCAGACGACTGGATGACGTTCGGGTGAAATAGTGTTTAATGATTCCTAAATAATAGGAATCAACCTTTCCTGTGTCCAACAGGTTCTTCCTCCTAAGTGATCCGCCCGCTGGAGCCTGAGAAACCCTGAGAAATCCGTATAGGAGATTCTCAGTTCTGGCATATTGCAACCCCTATTGGGACACTAGCAACCATCACATGTTTTCCAGGGGCCATGGTGCCTGACATCATGCTGGATAATGCTAATTGTATATTTTCTCAGAGATTGTTCTTTACGTCAGCACTATTTGTTTATCTCAGGCAGTCTGAGATTTTTCGAACAACCTCACACAGGGTGTGTGGCTCCGATCCTGGATGTCTGGTGGCTGGGCAGTGTGGTGCATTGCATGTGTGCTTCTGGTGGCTTATGATTGCAGTTCTCTAGGATTGAGGCTGTCCAGCCCAAATATAGAAAGAGGTGCAGAGCTCTGGTGTTCTGTGTTAGAAAATTAAGGTGATCAGGGATGTTACTAACATTGCTAGATGAGGCAGTGATCTGGTATCTTGGCACCAAGAATGTCTCACACCAGATTTCTTTTCAGAACGGACTGAATGATGAGTGCCAGCTACTGTTTATAGAACTACTGCTAGTTATAACTAATCTTTAGACAATCAAATTTTATTAAATATGTTATTGTTGTTGTTAAATCTCATCTTGTCCACCCGTGTTGGATCCCTGCTGACTCTGGAACCTCCAAGGTTTCTTCCTGTATTTTTTTTTCAGGGAGTTTTTCCTTACCACAGTTGCCACAGGCTTGCTCAGTAGAAGTGCTGATGGTTAGAGGGAAAAGTTTTTACCCCAGACAATGATGAAAAATATGTGGACATTTGTTATATGTTGTTATCGGGTAGGACTATAGGCAGCAAATATAAATTGTATATATACAGTGGTTACATTAACATTACCATAAAATGTTTTTTTTTTGGTCCAGCTTGGCTACATGGGATGTGAGTTTGGTATTAGTAACCTAACCGCATTAAATACTTTTGAATAGAATTGGATACGTTTATTCTTTCCCCCTAATTCATTAATATAATTTGTACTTTCAGGGCAGCTTGACAAAAAATGCAAATCTGTATAATATATGATTCAAGGCATTTGAGTCCTCTGACTTACTGACTTCCTTTTTGTAAGCCTTGTGCTTGTTTGATGCGCCTGGTCGATGGTTCGACTTTATTATCTGTCTGGCATCTGCCATTGGGGTTCCTTTGTTCTTGTGTACAGGTGCCAAGCAATTTAATGTATTTTATCTTTCTATTTTTTTTGGTTTGCTTGCTTCCCTATCTGCAGCTTTTGTGAGCATTAGTTAGTACCTCACAAGGAGCCTATTATTGCATTATTACCCTTATTTCTTTGTTATTAGTTTTTATTTTTCATCCTTTAAAATAAGCAGGTGAAAGAACGTTAGTTGCAGTAGTTTGGGAATGTTGCATGTCTTTCTTCATTTCCACTATTAAATAATTTGAGTTCTTATTTATTTTCAAATCCAATTTACACACAATAATCCCATTGTCAAATGTAAAATTAGATCAGCAACTGTGTTTAATGTCTGATGTTTAGTGTGTCTGTGTTTTTTTGAGTGATAGTTAAACTCAGATAAGCCTTAATTAAAACCTATTTTTTTACTCTTTGTGCCCTGGGGTGCAACAAACTTCAAGTTCCATCTACACTTTGGTTCTTGTTTGGTTCCGTCTTTGTTTTGTAGATATGTGAGGTTACTGTGTTTTCTCTTCTAGGTGCTAGCTCTCGATCCCGATAATGGAGATAACGGAACAGTTGTGTACAGTATCAGTTCAGCAAACCCCTACTACATCATCAACAATAGAACCGGAAAGATCCGTACGAGTGGAGCTGTGCTGGACCGAGAGAGCCTGGATTCACGTGCTGTCGAGTTTATGAGGACCATCATCATCTCAGCAACTGATCGTTAGTACAACAACATTGGGAGTTTAAAAAAAGTTTATATGAACGAAAGCATATTGCAGCTACACAGCAAAGAATTAGAAATATTCTCATTACAATAAGAGAGGGATTTGTTACGCAACATATATGACAATAAAGGGGAAATCCACTTCTGATCTTTTGTGTATTTGATTCCTTTAAATGGTGCATTTGACTGAATCAATCAGTTGGTGCTCAATTGGGTTTGTGATTGGAAGGTTGCCTGATCAACAGGTCATGATTAAAGTGCTTTTGAGCAATGCACCAACCCCCTAACTGCTCCCCGGGCACCATGGCTAGAGCTGCCAACCGTGCCGGGTAGGTGTGGTGACTGCTAATCCCTAGTGTGTGTTCACTGGTTTGTGTAATTGTGTGTTTCACTGCATGTATTGGGTTAAATGAGCAGGAATAATTCATCAAAACAAACACCACATGAAAGAGGATTTTGTGAAAGCCTAGAAAAAAATATAACAAAAGAAAAATGATGCAGTTCTTACAAAAAGTATTTGCATCTAAATATTAAGTCTTATTTACTTTAATCTAATTTAGGGTTATCTGTTACATTTATTTTGCTCAACAGAAAAGTGGGTGGGTTTAGAGAAAAGGTGCTTCTGAACTGTGGATCAGACCCAGACGTAAATAGCTGGAAATAAAAGCTTAAATGTTGGTCTATTGTCGAATATTCATCTTGTAACGATGAACCCAAATTACTCCAGTCTACAGCAGAAATAAAGGCATTGGCCTCACTGTTCCAGTACTTTTGAAAGAGTGGATCTGCCATCTGAAAATGAAATACTCTGTGTAAATAATTAATCTTGATCACATTTTATTGATTAGCACATATGTGGAAGCAACACTGACATTCTAAAATGCTTAATTAGGCGAAGTTAATGTCACTCACAGAAGCAACACAAACCAAACCTGTTTTATTATTGCTTAATAATAATACGCAAAAGAATACATCCAAAATGAAACTCATACATACTCATACATGTATTTATTTCATGTGTAGCTAATTCATCAAAGTGAGGGAGGATTTGTGCAGTATGCATGATTTTAAATCTGTTTTATTCTGTCTGTCTTTAAAGTGAATCAGATACACAGAATTGATTGTCATGTATGTGACTTTAACAGATCCTTTTCTCATTATAAAGTTTTTTTTTTTGCTGTATTGAAACGATATGCTTCTGTAAATATCTAGATTTCAAAAAAATTAAAATGATAGTGCTAGTTAACATGATAGAATGATAGAATTTTAGAGAAATGGATAAAGCTTAACAAATAAATATATGATAAGTGTCTAAAGCTAAATTTGATGATACGTAGATAACAGGAAATAGGAAAATGTAGTTCTATTAACTTTTCTAAAATACAGCTGAAAAAAAGAAATATTGTATTTGTTTTTAGAATATTCTAATATTCTTAGAATACTATGTTCATAAAATATCAAAGTAAATAATTTTTATATATTGTACTTTAAACATTTTCATAACTTTATGAAAGATAAAAGAAGAAAACTAAAATAAGAAAAATAACGTTTCCACAACCGAAATGGAACATTTTTGTAACATTCTTAAAACATATTATATTTTATTTACAACCTTCTGACTTCTAATAATTGTTGAGCTTGTTGTCTGACATTTTTGTGCACTATTTTAGTGCTTTGTAGTGATTGTTATTATTTGTACCTGGTTTTTCAGTCCATTATCCATATTATCTTGTTTTTCAATTGACAATTAAGCCAGGTCTTGCAAACTAAACAATTTAAATATTCAAATCAAATTCCTTCTAGTGATTTTGGTAAAAAAAAATATGTTTAGATTTATGTGTGGTTTGTCTGAATAAATAAAAAGTGGCAATTTGCAATTTTTTAAATAGTTATAGTTAAGTTGCATAACATAATTTAATGTTAATGGTTTTAATAATGTCAGGCTGAATTTTTGGCCTCCCACACATTTTCACCTCCCCAAATCTGGCCTCAAAAAGTTTGGACACGTTTGCTGTAATCTGTAACCATTTGGGATTGTAATTAATGCTTTACTGCCCTCTTTAGGTGGAAGGCCGCAACTGCGCTCTTCAGCCAGCACCACCGTCTACGTCAACCTGCTTGACCTGAACGACAACGACCCCACGTTCCTCAACCTACCGTTCATCGCTGAGGTGCCTGAGGGACTTCCAGTCGGGTCGTCTGTCTTTAGGGTTAGTCTGGGTTCCCTGAATTTAAGTATGTCGACTTATCCATTACTAATTTACTCACTTATTATGTTTACTATCGCTTTATTCTGGCAAGGGGAACGTTATGTAAAAGTTCTCCTAATGTTACTACAACATTCTATAAATATTATGTGAACTTGATAAAATTGTAACAATATTAGTTGGAAATGTTTATTTAAGTGTAATATTATATAAACATTCTTGTAATTTTTGCAAACTAATGATTTAAAACAATCTGAGCAGACAAATATTGAAAAAACATTCTATGTTCCAATAAAACATTTCCACATTTCTACTAAATTTGAACATTTAGAGGAAATCAGCTAAGGCAGCTAGAGCTGCCAATGTCAATAGTGCATTTGTGCTCACTGCTGCCCCCTAGTGTTTGCTCGTTAGTGTGTGTACATACATATTGGGTTAAATGTGATTGGGTTAAAAGCGGTAACTACTATGTGTAAATCACAGTGGTGAAAAGAATATTCTAATTCAATTTTTTCACATTTTTAATAATTCACTTATTTATTTATTTATTTATATTTTATTTATTTATTTCTTTGTTATTTCTTGCCACACATGCTGCTCATTATAGCAGTTAAAACTAGATTAAATTTACTCTTTTAAAATAAAAGTCTACTCTCTGGTTTTTATTTGCCATATTCGTTCAATACAAACTAATCGTTTATCATTTTGTTTATCTTTTAAAAACTGTTTACTGCTGTAAGTCTCTCACCATTTCCTATTGGATTTAAATGCATCTATGCAGGACACCTAAATAATTCAGTTCATTAAAGGGAAGTTTTTTTTAAGGTTTATACTTTATGAATAAATGTTAAGACATTTTATGCAACTAGGCACTGTTTTATTAATTAGTATTCAGTTCTTAGCTTAATGCTTATAATCGTGATTTTTTGGGGCATTTGCTTGTGTAATAACGTTTCAGTACTTGCTGGCCTGTTCCTAGGTTTAAAGTTCTTGAGATAACGTTTTCTTGTGTCTCCTTAGGTGCAAGTTCAGGACCCAGACGAGGCAGAAAACGGAGCGGTGACATTATCATTACAAATAGGAATACCACGTCTGAATTTTCGCCTCAACACCACCACAGGGGTGTTGTATTCCACAGGCATACTGGACCGTGAGCAGATTGGTCAGTACCAACTGCGTCTGGTGGCATTCGATGCTGGGCAGTTTCCACGTACTTCCACCAGCACCTTGACCATAATGGGTATGACAGATGTCATGTAAATTAATCTTTTATTTGTTTAAAAAGAATAAATAAAAACACATATCAATATATGCATATTTAATTCTTGAAATTTGTTTTCACAGTGCTGGATATGAACGACGAGACCCCGACATTTTTCCCACGCATCCACAACGTTACTGTGCTGGAGAGCATTCCACGTGATTACGTAGTTGTACGACTAAACTGCTCTGATAATGATGCTGGACTCAACGCTGAGCTCAGCTACTTTATTACAGGTTAGATGACAAAGCTTATCAGTGTTTTACTGTTAGATAGCAATATGCCTCGTAGTAATAAACATATTTGTTGAGATATTAGTTGTTTTTTGGTAAAAAGTATCTATTTATTTTATCAATCCAGAAGCACAGTCACATTATTGATGCATTTGTTAATGAATTTGTTCCAATTCTTTAGAACTAAACTCTGTATCAGTTTAAATATAGTGAATAACAGTTCTTATAATACATTATTCTAAGACAAATTAAGGTGTCTGTTTGAGCCATGCATCCATCTTACTGCCATCTTGTTGCCTAACTAATCAAGCAGAAATGTAAAGCAGAATATTTCATTTACTTTTGTTAGCAGAATAGAGTCGTTCTTTTGTCTAAGTACATTTCACAACCTGTAGTTTCACTTTGCTTAAGTTTGTTTGCATGATGGATTGTAATTCACTATATTTCAACTAATACCAAAACAAAATAAAAAAGCATCTGGGAAGTTTTACATTGAAAATGGTTGCCAAAAATGCCAAAAAAGAGAAAACTACCAAAATGCACAAAGCACAATCTGGCAACACTGTACAAAGATGTTGGATAATTTAATAAGCGTACATGCTATACTACAAAGTGATTTTTTATATCACTACATGGGAGGCACTGGGTTATTATGTTTGAAAATGTTTTATGGGATGATATGTTAATGAAAATGATATATTACACACCCCTAAATGTTTTAAATGTTGGCTCATTGTGTTTTTTTCTCACTATTTCTTTTTTAAAACAACTAGTTTGGCATTTCCACATTGCCCTGCATGGGTGTCTTTGACAATGTTTTAGTACTTAAATTAATAGTAATAGTATTTTAATATTATACTAATACATCATGGCTTTAAAACTGAAACATATTTTGTATACCTATAATAATTGTATGGGTGTGTATGTGTGTATTTCTGTGTGAAGATTGTCTTGACCCACCACTGTGTGTCTGTGCAGGCGGCAATCAGGACGGAAAGTTCAGCGTTGGATTTAGGAATGGTGTGGTGCGCACGGTTGTTGCTCTGGACCGGGAGACACAGGCCTCATACACACTCGTCATCGAAGCAATCGGTGAGCAGCTTCCTGTGTTATTGTGAATTATGCACATCCTAAGTGTCTCTGGGGGTAACAACATCACCTGACAGCAAGAGAGTTCTGGGTTTAATTCCCTGAGGTTTTATTTGCGTTTGTGTGTGTTTGCGCTAGGAGGTCAAGCTTGCTCCCATAGTCCAAAGACATCCAATTGAGGTGAACTGAGGATCCAGAATCGATTTTGAACTAATAATCTTTAGAAAGAGAGAGAGAGAGAGAGAGAGAGAGAGAGAGAGAGATACTTTACAGATTGCATGATGGGGACAGGGACAGTGAAAGAGACAAAGACAGAGAGAGAGAGAGGCTTTACGGAGAGATAGTGAGATGGAGAGAGACAGACAGAAAAAGAAAGAGAGAGAGACAGGGACACATAGCGAGACTCCAGAGAGTGGGCGAAATGTAGAAAGAGAGACAGAGACAGACATAAAAGGAGACAGAGAGAGAGAGACCGGGACACATAGCGAGATGGAGAGAGACAGACAGACATACACACACACACACACATTGCAGAGAGTGAGCAGGATGGAGAGAGAGACAATGAGAGAGCGAGAGAAAGCGAGACAGATTGAAAGAAAGAGTTCACTTAAAGACAGAGACACACACACACACACACACACAGTGAGAGACACTTTACAGAGAGCGAGCAAGATGGAGAGACAGAGAAAGTGACACAGATTGAGAGATAAAACATGACAAGGGCACAGACTGAGAGAGATATAGAATAAAAAACACATTTGCTCGTACCCGGGCATAAAACGGTTATTGACTAGTGTATATGCATGTGTATATATGTATGTGCATGTCTCAATATTTATGAGAGTATATGGGATGTGTGTATGGGGGGGGGGGGTAAAGATTTGTTAATCAGATCATAAGGTGCATGCTTGCGTGCGTTCTGCGCAAGCGTCTGAGCACCTTGACTTCCTGTGTGAAGAGCGCTGAGGTTTCCTGTTTGTAGTGAAACTGTGGAGAGGAAACTGAAGGGTGAAGCTAACACTGAGTTTAACTTCAGCTCGGCTTCACACTTCTGATCTAACTGCTACATAAACAAGGCAAGACAGACGTGTCTACGTAGCCTGAGGCCCTGTGCAAACAAATATAAATACCGTATGTGAAAAAGAAATAGATGTAAAAAGGGTTCGACTTCCATCCTGTACAGTTCATTGTCATGTCAAAATGAGACTTAAAGCATCGTTTTTATCAGAATTTTGCAGAAAAATAGCACCGATTTTAATACAATATTTGCCACAGTACTTGTTAGTGGGTGGGATGTATCGAAGAAAGGTGATGTGTTTTGGAGCAGGATTGATGGGCAAGCTTTGAGACCAATTGTGATGGCACAGCATCTCCAAAATGTCACTTCTTCCAGTCCACAGTGGTCAGTATCTATCAAAAATAAACTACTCCAAGGAAGGAAGGAACATTGGTGAACCAATGACAGGATCATGGGCGACCAAAGCTCATCGATGTACGTGGAGAATGAATGCCGACCCTTGTGATCTGGTTCAACAGACGAGCTCCTGTAGCTCAGATTGCTGAAGACGTCAATGCTGGATCTGATAAAATCTCAGTAGGTGCAGTGCATCGTAATGCAAAAGGTGGTCATAATGTTATGCCTAATCAGTGTGTAACATAAGGTCTACCTTAAGTATGTGAAATCTCACTGTGCAAATAAATAACACTTGCACACATCTAATGTATACAAATATATTTACATTATATTTAAATGACATCTTCTTTTAGTACTTAAATACAATTTAAAAACTGCAATTATATCATCAAAAAACTCAAATCTAAGTTACTTCTCTAAGCAGCATTTAAGATATTATATGTTTGTTTTTTGTCTTCTCATAAATATAGAATATCTTGAGAGTTAACAATGTTTTAACACAACGGGTCCCAGACAATATTTTCACGGACCGGCCTTTATGGTGTGGCGGATAAATACAACAAAATACGACTGGCATAAAAACTGTTATTTTATAAATAAAAAAATAATTTAAATAAATAATATGTTTTTAATTTAACAGTAATAATGCAACTAAGCAATGTAACGACTTTGTTAAGCTATGAAGCACCGCTTGATGCAATGTCAGAGCATCACGGCGGCCGAATTCAGGAGTCTGGCGGTAATTTATGTGTCACGTCCTGCTACTTATTATGTTTCTTATCAGTGAACTTACTCTACTGCAGGACCACAACTCCCAGCATGCAACTCATCTGATCACTTGTTCGGACTCCACCAACCACGTCTCCATCTCGATAAAACATGTCAAGTCAAGTCAACTTTATTTCTATAGCGCTTTTTCCAATAGATATTGTCTCAAAGCAACTTTACAAAATGCA
>JAOTRQ010092096.1:0-10741 GCA_028565875.1 Hoplisoma paleatum
ATAATAGCAAAATTATGGCAACAACTCTTTTGTTTTAGATTATGTGACAATATTTAGTGAGTTGGACAGATAAATACACAAAAATGTCAACAGTCCAATGCAAACCTTCTCATTTGGTTAAAACCTGCTGTACCAACTTTGCTGTCCTTTAATATCCTCTTTCAGTCCTAGCTTTTGGTTTTGCCATAATCCATCCCAAAGGCGTGTGGCTTTGATTCAGTCGTACCAGGGACTTAACAAGATCACAAGAGAACGGTTCAGCCCATTTATGTCTCACATTCAGGAGTGGGGTATTGCAAAACTAACTATTTAACCTCACCTTCTCATTTTCGCCATCCTGCTGTGAACTCATGACTGAAAATCAATGGGCTTGTTTTACGGAGTAAAGGCGTGGGCTTGCACCAAATTGTAAAAAAAAAAGCTGGAGAGATTTTTGAAGAAACAATCTGTTTTTATTTAACACTGATCAAGAATGTACTGGTTGGAACAAAAAAAACTATTAAAAAAGAATCCTAGACTTATTTTAGAACAGATTAAAAGTGTGAAATACAAGCATCAATCCAATAATATGCTAGAGCTACCCCTCATCCTACATTGTTAATTCTTTCCAGGAGACATTACACATTCTACTTATGTGGAAAATCCACGGGTGTGGAACGAAGTCATCTCCAGGCTAAATAGAAAATAACCATCCAGAGTTCTGTAATTTATTTTAGATACATTTCCAATTATATATGGTTAATAAGAGGTTAATAATAATAATAATAAATAGTTTATAAGACAAATAGACATTTTTGCTGCGTATACTGACATGAATGACGTACCTTAGCGATGCCTATCGTTAGATATCAGAACTACTGTATATTCTTTAATACTATTTTAGCTGCTTTTATTCATATTTATTGTACAGTACCACGATTTAAGATTCTTTTAACAGTTTTCTGGTGATTTTATGATTCCAAAATTACGTAATCAAGAATGACTTCATTAGAATTTACGTAAACCAAGGCTTACCTGTATTTGGGATTGCGTGATATGGTGCAAAATTGAACAAGGCAGATAAGAAGATCACATTTTTTTTATGACTTAAGAAGTTTAAAATCAGCTGAGCTGGAGTCTAGAACTCAGAATTACACTATTTTATTCCACCAATCCTTGTTTTGACATTTGTTTGAAGCACTGTTGGGCGTTTTCTACATATACAAGTCTGGATTAAATTAAAAGGGCAAAGGTCTGCCCACTAGGCTTCCACTGTTCCAAGAATTGAAAAGTAATATATGTTTTTGAAGTCCTCACATGTTTTGCCTGAACTGTAAATAATTACTCATGGTTTTTAAAAAATGAATAGTTGTTTGTCAGTCTATTATTGCCTATTTTTGATTCATGAATGGATACTAGACCCTCTTTTTCAACTATTTCATGCTAAATTGAGAAAATCTTTAGACATTTTTAGAGGAAATAGTGCAGCCGTGACGCATATTACATAATCTGTGCATGACATTAAGCCACATTAGCATTTACAAGAGCCGACAGCTTTTTATGAGGATCCGTGACACACGGCAGCTTCATGGACCTCCATAATTACTTCGTTCCCAGACACCCGAGTGCTCTTTTTTTATTCACATGCTTTTCATAACTGACGTGATGAAACTCTGGACCAATGAGTCAATCACTGGCTGAGATTAAAAAACCAAGAGGCGAGCGAGAAAGTGACATACCATGTAAGCTAGCTGGAATTGAAAGAGAATCGAGCAGTGATGAGAATTGTGAGCCAATAAATGACCAAACAGAGGAAGTAGAATTTCGCTGTAGTTGAAATGGAAGGATTACCTCAATACCCAAGAGAAGATTCGTCAGACGTTGCAAAAATAAACGCAACCTGAATTAACCTCGGCAAGACAGCGCGCTAGAGCAAACCTCGCCATCGCTTGTATGCTATTTTGCAGCTGCCCCCCAATGGTTTACTTTATTGATAAACACTAACCAGACACAACAATACAACTACTCTTGGGTGAAGTGAATAACAATCTTTGCTTCATCACAACACCTTTTATTAGGGGAGATATGTACATACACAGCATGTAAACATTTTATCCTCAAAGTTGATGTGGCTCGTAGTTAAAGTAGTGCTGGCTTAGTGGTTAAGGTACGGTGCTAGAGATCAAAAGGTGGCTGGTTTAAACTCCACTACCACCAAGTTGCCACTGGAGCAACGGATGTTGAGCAAGGCCCCTAACCTTTAATCTCTGAAAATGGTGTTTGTTGTAGTTGGATAAAAACATCTGCTACATGCTGAAAAATGTAGTTAAGGTAATCTGAAGCTTGCTGGTTCAAGCATTGCATATGACAAGTTGCCACTGTTGGACCCCTTAGCAATGCTTTTCATCTACAGTTTAACAAGGCTGAACTAAGTGTCTCCAGTGTTTCCGGTCAGCAATGGTCAGTATCTATAAAAAGTGGTCATAGGTGGAGATGTCTCATTGTTGCATGTCGGAAGTGATGGCTGGCATGTGTAGTCCAGTTTCGTCAAAGAGTTTCCTTACCTACTAAACAATATGGTGTAAACACACACGTTTATGTGTTCAACATGTAAATC
Organism: Hoplisoma paleatum; assembly: GCA_028565875.1. Classification (NCBI taxonomy): domain Eukaryota; kingdom Metazoa; phylum Chordata; class Actinopteri; order Siluriformes; family Callichthyidae; genus Hoplisoma; species Hoplisoma paleatum. Next base: position 2,597 of record JAOTRQ010092096.1, read on the forward strand.
ATCCAGCAGCACTCGAAAAAGTTGCTATATTTTTTAAGCCATGAGGTTTACCACAACGCAACTTGTCTAATCACATTTCATGCCTTAACAATACAGCAGATCAGGTGCCTGAATTAAAGGCCTAGGCAGTTTCTATACTCAAGAAGCACTTGTGTTTGCTGCGGTGACACAGGGTTGTTTTAAAAGCTTTCACCTTAGGCAAATAAAGCAGAAAGGTCGTGTTAAGATTGTGCAACGCATCTTTTCTGTAAATCCGTGGGTGGCTGGATGAATTTTTGAAAGAGGAGATTTTGGTGCTTCCCAAAACCTAGCTCAAATAACTGTATTTCTAAACATAGACAAGCGAAAACTCCTATAGCTGAATTAGCAGAAATGCCTGCAATAACACAATCTATAAAATTAAACTTGACATCCAGCTTACTGTCAAATACAGAAACTGATTTAAATCAAGACATTTTTTATCAGGACTACTTGTACAGGTCAGCCTTGTTGTGTCCTAATTGTCTAAAAGGGTGTTTGAAAATGAGAAACAATCCTGTCAAGTGCTTGCCCTCGAGCTAGGGCTGGGACAGTCAACAGGACTCAGGATGCAATTATCCTCAACCATTTTTCTCAGGCAGGCCCATCCTGGGGTGCAAGGATATCCTCTGGAAGTCGTGCTTCTGTGGAATACAGTAGTATTTCAGAACAATGGTGGTGGATGTGGTCAAGGTTTGGAATCCGTCATAATCACTTGGATTTCAGTATCAATTATAAGTAGTCATAAGTTGTTGAATAACTTGAATATCTTGTCTTACTAGTTGTCCATGACAACTTAACAGATAGCACATCATGATCTAAGCACATATAAGACAGCGACATTACATATTCAGTGTTTTTCCTTATTGTATTCAGTTTGAGGCAGGAGGATAAGGTACTAGATCTTGCAAGAGCATCCGTCCACCAATCATCTTGTAATCCAAACCCTAACTCTTCATCCCAACAATTAGAATATGTCCCAATACTTTTGCAACTTCTGTATGATAGTGGTTTATGTGTCCATGTTTTTTTTTTCAGTATATGATCTATTATGTATCCTTACTGTTGTTTATTTTTAACTGACATAATACCTTCCTTTTAAGGATGGACGATTTTTACTGTAAATTGGGGGTCAATCCAGAGGAAGGAAATGTAGAGGGAACAGCCACAACTCTGAAAGGAAGGGAGGAAGATAACTGTCCAACACCTCTGACATCCCCAAGTTTATCTTATACCAACCATAGCCTATCGTTAGGGAAAAGGACTAGTAATCCAAAGGGCAATTCAAACCACATCATTGCTAGGTTGTTCCTGATGGGCTCTTTAGCAAAGCATTTATCCATCAAATTCTGTTTAACATAAAGTCTGCTAAATCCTAAAAAATGTAATGGTACTATACTTGCCAACTTAAGTCGAAAATGAGATTTAATCAACTTTTTTCTCTTTTGCCAAATAAAAAATGTTTTCTGTAAGTCTGGAAGAATCAGCCAGTACAGTGGAATTATTTATTTTAGGCATGAATACAGTACACCAGGGTCGATTTTTTTGAAGGCAGTACTCATTCACAAACATATTCTCTTACTCGTACCTTGGGGCAATGTAGAGCTGCTGCTCCTCTTTTTGCATGTCTTAGGAAGGTGTGAAGGTAATCGATTACCCTGAGAAACAACATGTTAGGATGTGCGAGCTTTATATTTCAGGTGATACCAATCCAGATCATTATCACTTGTGCTATCGTATCATGCTGACAGTTTAGCATTTCGAATTAAAGCATTTCAGGCAACGTTTTGGCTTTTCACTACTGTGCTTTTTACTCACTTTTAAGAATTATTCCTCCATAGTTAACCCAATGCTTGCCGTGAAAGACACATTTACACACAAGAGTAGTGTGCCGACCAAGGTTAGCCACGGCACCCGGAGAGCATTTTAAGAGGTACCTTGCTTAAGTACTTTAGTCATAACCAGTCAACTCTCAGAATTAAATCGACATCCTTTCAATCATAAGCCCAGTTTTTGTAGAGGTTTTTATTAAGGCAATCATTAAAAAGGCAGAACATCAAATGCTGCTCGAAATATCCTATAAACTGTTTGTATATAAATAAACAATAGAAAAAGCCTTTGGCATGTTCATTATGCAACATCTTCACATTGATTTCTCAGCATTGCTCAAGATGTTTTTCATTTGCTTTTCAAATCTGCTCAAAACACATCTTTGTTACTTCAGGATAGCGGAAGCGGGTTTACATGCACCCTCTGATGAAACTCGCTGTAGTGCTCGATGGCACTTCTTTTTCTCTTTTGACACTTTTATTCCAGATACAAATGGATTCTGATTACTGTTCTCTGCTATGAAGAAACTCCAGGGTTTTTGTGAACGGAACAGTGACCGTAACATCACTTAGTATCTTAAATGGCAAGCCATTTTTGTTCTAACCAAGTATCACCACAACAACATGATGTTCCCACCTCCTGATTTTGCAGGGGAATGTATTGATCAGGATCAGTGCATATTTTGTTTTGTTGTATGATCGTATATACTTTTTCTAAATCAGTTTGAGCTACAGCATCTCACCTGCTGGATCTGATCACATGGGCATAGATCATAGTCGAACCTTGGCTGCCCATGACTCTGTTGCCACGCTACTTTTGATAACTACTGGCCACTGCACCCTACAAGTTTTGACCCAGGAGACGACTGACCCAGTCAGCAAGCCATCACATTTACGCACTTTTTCTGTCTCTGACATCAACTTTAAGAATAAAATGTTTACTCTTTGACTAATATATCCTACTAAAGAACATTATAATCGAGGCAAGGAAAGTTTTATTTGAATACCACCTTTCATACACAGTGGCAATCCATATGGTTACAATTCTTTAAACATTTCCAAGATCTTGAAACTCAGAGAGATCATCAATGGTCAGTCCGCTTAATGTTATGCCTTGTCAGTGTATTTCAAAGCTTGCGGCTACTGCAAGGCCAATCAGGATTTACCCTTGGCTTGTTTACCCATGCATTCTGCCCATGCACCCACCCTGCTGCCACTGTCCTGCTTGTGTCTGCTAGATGGTGCCCAGTTAAGTGAGCTGCACACAAATAGTACATCAGAACGTTTTGCCATCTTTCGTCTATTTGGTGTGTTTTTGTGAGCCAGTGTTGAAGTTGTGTGTAATATGTGTAAGTTGTGTAATGTAAGTGTTGTGTATTTTACATCCTCACAGTGATCAGAAATGCTATGGATGACCCATCGTAGGTGTTCCTTAAATAGCTGACTGATATTACGTTTGCTGTTTTACAGAAAGCCTGGTGTTGAAACCAGTAGTTTAAAGCACGTTGATTTTTGAGTGGAATCCTATTTCCAGGATGTTGACTTCGATTTTAATTTCCTCATTCAAAGCAAAGAGTTTCACAATTAATCAGACAGCACACATGTGCAGAACTGGGTGTCAAGGTTGTTTCCATCCTGGGTTAAACACTGTGTGTATCAATCCTGCCCACATGCTGAAAACATTATCGAGCCCTTGATAGATGCACAGATACTTTTTGAATCATTATTGATTATTGGTTAGTTGCACAATACTTCTTTACTGTTCTGGTTCCTGTAAAGTAAGAAATACAAAGAAATTATGTTATTGTTGAGACAATTGAAGGTTATTAAAAGGTTGCCGGTTTGACCCAGAGAGTCACGACTGAAGAACCTTTGAGACTGGCACTAAACCCCCTAACTCCCTGGGCACCATGGCTAGAATAAGGGCTGGCTACCATTTCGGCCACATGTCCTCACTGCTGCCCCTACTCACTAGCATGTTCATTATGTGTTTTGTGGATCAGGTTAAATGCGGAGGAATAATTCATAAGTGTGTAAAAACATTCTAAAACAGAGCATTAATTATCCCGGGTTTATACAGTCTGAAATGAAATAACAATAAAAGTAAATGCAAGAAAGATTCTTTTTGTTATTATTTGCATTTTCCATGGTGTCCTGACTTGTAGAAATATGATCAGCTATATCTCATCTAGGGTCCCCCAAAAGGCCCACCCTATACCACAAAACTCAACATGAATGGGGCGTTAAACTGAAACCGGCACTCTTTGTTTCCTTTCTCATTGATAATGCAAGGGTGTGGATAGCGTGTATGGTGTAATGAAATATGTCAGTGAGTACCACAGTGTGTACAGATAGTTGCCATAGCTACTGTTTTTCCTGCTTATGTGTTCACACAGTTCCTGTTGGCGACGACCGGAGAGAGTTGAGCAATCCCCAGGCTATTGCATAACCTTTTTCTAGCATTCACAGGTGTGTTCTAACAGTCTCTATCTCTCTCTTATTTTCTTTCTGTGGCCTTCATACAAGTTAAACTTTTCGAGGAATTTGAAGCTCCCGGTGTAGCCAGCAGAGCTGAAGTAATGCTGAGTACAAGTACCTTCTGCCCCAAGGACTGTATGGCGGTGTTGGGTGGGGTGGGAGGTCCCGGGGTTGTTGCACAATTGCCTGTCTGGCGCGTCTCACTGTAACTCTATAGCTTCTACTTTGGTTTCCACTCCTGGGAGCACTGCAGACCAAACAAGGGTTATTAAAGCCAATCAAATTGGAAAGAATATAAATACGCAAGTATTTTTTAAATTTAGTAATACTATATGTCCTTGTAAATAGGCCAAAAGTTAATGACGCATAAGCCTGTTGGACATCTCATTCCAAAACCATAAGCAGTAATGTTAAAGGTGCATCAATTTTTAAGAACATAGTTTTATCCCAGATTTATTGTTCAGTAGTGTTGATGTCATGAATCTGTGCACACCATTGTGTTTTCTTTGCAACAAGCATGTCAGACCATTATGCTACTCCAATTTCTAACAGTTAAAATTGGATTCGCGAACCCGTCAAACATTTGTGTTTAAGCTCCTGTTCTCTTGTTTTAAGTTGCTCTGCATTCATAATTCTGCATTGTTGCAAGAGTTCTATGTCCAGGTCATATATGTTTCATGTATTAATTCACCACCAAAAGTTCAGTAGGCATTGAGTTTTTGACAGTTCTGTCGTGTTTGTGTTTACCCTCTAGTTTTAGTAACAATTGAGAAAGATTGTTGTTGTAGATTTTAGCTAAATGATAGTGAATGTCGGATCATAGATATCGAGGCACTGACATCTACAGGGAGAGATTCCTTTAACTACATGCATGCACAGGATGGTAAAAAAAAATCTTCGGCAAGTTATGAAACAGTAGATCTAAGTGCACATCTGACCATGAGCTTGTTGGACGCCCCATTCCAAAGAATAAACCCTGAAGACAGTGTAAGTTTGGCCTTTTGTTTTGAAACTTCCTTTCCTGTTTAAACCATTTACTTACAAACCATTGTTTGTACAATATCTCTGCGCTTTTGAAGTGCGCCTGACACCCATCTGACGACACTCCAGCCAGATTGCACTATTCTGTATGTGATCATATGCAATTCCAAGCAATCGCACAGTCTGTGCTTGCAACAGAACAGAACATCAGTGTTTACCATGCTGTAAAGTCCCGCAATCAGAGTGCAATGATGGCTGACTGTGGGATGTTTAGTCCCGTACGCACGTGTACGTACGATGAGCAGATCCTTTCTTCATGAAACGGGGTCGGCCATGCGCAATCATTTGAAAAGGATTGCATTGGAATTGCAAGATGTGCCTCATCTGTTCTCACAGTGAAGCCATAGAACTGATCTGGGGTCAGAGAAGCAATTTAACATGTGATACTCTAAGATAAGAAGATGGCTTGGGGATCTGATTAGAAATCTGTTCTTTTTGTTTAAAACAAAGTAAATAGATGCTGTAAGCAGTAGCTTCGTCTCAAGTGAGTTTTCTTTAGAGATGCTAATTATATTCGAGAGAAATCGAATCATTATACTAAAACTTTTTTTTACAACATATTTTTTTTTATTTATAAGAGAAACTTGATGTGAGGATTGCTTTTTTATTAAGATTATACCACAATATCAATACACCCCACAAGTTTTAGGGTTGTGAGCGAATGTGACTGCATTTGATTCATATGGGAAAGTCGTAGTTGTAGCAATGTAGGCGTATTGTAGCTTGTTTGAGAAGGTGGACCAGTCAATACCATGTCCAGTGTGTTTTTCTACTCGACGGCTTGTGTTGTAAAAAAAAAAAGTGACTAGTAGCTAGAACTGAAGAAATGAATGATTCATTTCTGACCACCTATATGTCTGGACTTTGAAAGGTTACATCACAAAAGTGATGCAAAACGAATCTAAACAGAAGAAACCAAAACCTTCAAGTTTAACTTTCTTTGTGCGACGTCGGTTCATCATCAATTACAAATATTTCAGGGGAAAACATAACTCCAGGCCAAAGGTGATTATTCACTCATTACACACGGTACCATGATATTTTGCGCCAGGAAAAAAGCAGATTCACCTTAAGCTAAAGAGAAAGTGTGTCACTTCTGTTGTTTTTTTGTCAGTTCTCCTGTGGTTTAGGAAAAAGGAAGTTCACACATGGACAGGTTTCTCTTGTTCTCTGAGCAAGTTTCGTGACCTACTGTAGCCAGTGAAAATAAGAAATGGACTCATTCAGACTGATGAGGTTTAAAAATGATTGAGGTAAAAAATCTGGACAAAACTTTTTGGTGTGAAAACATTACTCATACCACAGATCACCACATTGTGTTATTATTACAGCAGAAAGAGTCTTTGAGGGATTTTTTTGGGGGGGAGAGGGGTACAAGACCTTAATGATCTTGTTTAGGTTGTTATTGCCAAGGTCATTGGTTTAAGTTTCACTAACACCAAGTTGCCTCTGCTGGAGCAAGACCTTAACCCCTTAATTGTTTAACATGGTGTTCCAAAATGGTGTTGGATAAATTGCAGCTAATTGCTGCCACATCCTCTCAAGCAACTGTCAGATGAACTTCAGCTGGCATGGCTCCAGATTTATGTTTGTTATTGATTTACCGTTCACATAATGGTACTCATAATGGTAATATGGATCTTAGCCTGGGTATATAGTTGATTTTAGACATGTCTTTGGATAGGTTTTATTTTAATATAGGTACAGTATAGAATCATCTCTGTTAAGTTGTTCACTGTGCGGTTGGTTTATTAATCTGTTAACAAGCATTAAAAACAATACATTCAATAAAGTTAGACTTTAATACTCTTTCAAGTCGACTTAATCTATACCACAAGCACCCTAAACACTTGGAGAACTTTTTTTGCTGTGGCAGCTGTGTAATTTTTTCATTCCAATGTATGATTGCAGTTTCCTTCCTTACATGGCGGCTGCAGCATCGAGCAGAACGTCTGAAACAATGAGTCAGTCCTAAAGCGCGCAGAGAAACCTGACCGTCGCTGTCACAACAATCCTCCACTGAACCTGTAACACTTTCCTATCCTTCACGCAAATACTCATTCTTTTATTGGGTCTGTACCCACACCACCCACAGGGTTGCAAAGCCATGTGACTTAAAATGAAAGGAAACAGGAAAAGACTTATTTGCTACAGATAAATAGAGATAATCACATGCTGGATCAGGGTGTGTCACATTCTCATCCAGGCAACGTCTGTGTCCCATCCTATCAAATATGGCATCATAACAATCATGTGCACTGGGGCAGTCATGGCAATCAACAGACTTTGGAAGGTTGCTGGGTCGATTGGATCACAACTGAAGTGCTTTTGAGCAAAGCACCGAACCCCCTAACTGCTTCACGGATGCTGTGGCTAGCCTAGGATTGCCAATCACCTTGGGCACTTGTGCTCACTAGTGCCCCTAGTGCGTGTGTTCATCAGTGTGTGAGAATGTGTTTTTCCGGCAATAATTGTATTTAGTAAGGGCAGATTAAATCCTAAGCACGTGAAAACAGAGCAGTGAAATTAACCTAATTAATCTGATTGCATGTCTTTGGACACACTATTTTGAAGGGCTGTCCACAACCAAGGATTTTGTTGGTCGTCAACAAACGTTTACTCCAACTAATCGACTAGTAGTCGACTAAAAATACCATTTAGACCGGGATACATATTTGTGTAGTTTTACTTTTAATGCCGGACTGCCGCAGATCACAATAAAGCATGATCACAAAAATGCTAGAAATGTTTACACTGTTTTAGCCGATTTTCGGGAGAA
>JAOTRQ010092107.1:0-20836 GCA_028565875.1 Hoplisoma paleatum
TTGGGCTAGTGGGGCGGCTTGCAGTGCCTGGTAGAAAATTTCCCGTTTTTTTAAATCCAAAACTTGACAGGTATGATATATGGGTATCTACTATTAATACATACTATATTTTTATAGAATGATAAAATGAATATCAGCTTTATATAAAGACAATGTACACCATAACAATGTAAAAATAGAAGATATCAGAGGTAAAAGCTAAAACAGCACTTGGCTTACTGATATACAAAATATGATTTTGAGGTGAACTAACCATCCACATCGTAGACCTGAAAGAGAAATTGTAGTTTGTCTGTCTCACTTCCATGGATGAGGAGGTTTAGAGCTTTCAGCAGTTCATCTAGGCTTATGGTCCCACTGCCATCAGAATCAAAGAGTGCAAAAAACCTCTCTGCAAAAAATGACTACAAAAACAGTAAAAAGTTTCAAAAGACTACAGAACATTCGGTTCAGTCCCTGTAAAATAACTTTCCACATTACAAAAACAATGTTACACAATTCTGTCCCCAGATGTGAGTGAGTAAATATTTTAGAAAAAATACTGCTTTTTCCTGCGGTTATTTCTCCCCTGCAACCATTGTTGAGTCATTATTGGTTATTAACATAATCTAGAATGCTTGGCTTTATAAGATAATTTCATGGTATGTAACACTGTACACGTATATAAACCAAAATGTATGTCCTACTGTATCTTCAGCTACTTTTGTATTCCTGATCATGACTGTGACAAATCAAGCCTAAATAATAACAATTCACACAAAAAATATTTTAGTTTTAAATATAATGAAGCTGGCAAAACTGAAAAACACAAGTCAACCACCACCCTGCAGACAGACACTTCCTGGGATTTTATAATAAGGACTTATGTCTTTGCACGAGACAAGATATTTATGTACACTTAATGCATAGTTCATCAGCATGTGTAGTACTTCATTCTATTTAAATACTTCAATTTTAAAATGACATACATTCATTTATCAGAACATTCAGTCAGGATTGCATCTTATTTAATGATAAGATTTATTTGTATCAAGTACTTGTCACCAGACAGCACTAGACAAAAAAAATAATTTAGAATTTTAGAACTCTAATGATCTCTAACCACTAGGCAGGGCTGCCCCAAGTTCAGTTGTACTGTTACTATTAGTTCAGCAATAGCAGTAAATGAAAAAATTCAGATAAATGCAGCGGCTAGTTTGTAAAGTTGATTTATGTCCACTCACACTGGTGAAAAAAAGTTCAAATATTGAATACAGTAGATGAAAGAGAAGGCGAATGTGGTCTGAGATTTATTTAAACCCTCAGGATAGTCAGAACACAATATTTACATATTCTACAGCACTACTTCTTACCTCCTTTACTTTAAGTGCTTTTTTAAATTCATCCAAGTCGATCTCCTTGTCCTCTCCTGCAATGCTTTCAAACTGCTTAGTGACCCACTCGAGCCAATGTGTATCTTCATCCAGACTCATGTCTCTAAAACACAGAATTTATTTCATTAAGATGATATTGGGGTGGCATGGTGGATAAGTGGGTAGCACTGCCGCTTAACCGCAAGAAGCTACTTAGTTTGATTACTAGATGGGATGATTTAGGTCATTTCGGTGTGAAGTTTGCATGTTTTCTTCCGGTGTACATGAGTTTTCTTCCAAGTGCTCCTGTTTCCTCTCACAGTCCACTAGCGCATCAGCACATACAAAATGGTCATTGCACAAATAATTATCTAAACTACTGTTTTGTTTGTTTGTTATTAATGATTAATTTTTTATTATGTTTATGCTGAGTTGTAATGAAACAGTTTATGGGTTATCTTAGACATTTTCTGTCCATGCATGTCATGCTAATATAAATACAGAAACTACAGGTCAACACATTTGTATTGACTATACTGTTCAAAAAAAATAAATGGTTGTATAAAACATTTCCATAACAATTTTTTTAATTAATTGTTTAATTGTGTAGAACTTACTTTATTAAGTAGTTTCCAGTATCTCTTAAGAATCTTCAAATCAGTGCTGTTGTTTCTTTGCAAAAATAAAAATCGTCTCAAGTTTCATGTGTTCCTTCGATCTTTTCAAAGAATAGATTTTAGAAGGATGGAGAGAGAGAGAGAGAGAGAGAGAGAGAGAGAATTGCATTGGACAGAATAGGAACAGTAGCATGCACTAGGCAGATGGCTTTGACATGTCATCTCAGATGTGTCTCTCTATGGCTAACCCTTATTTAATTTACACAACATCTTACATAATTTAATATTCAGAGCTCTGACACATCTCTTGCAGTTTGATCCAGGTCAGGTATACAAACCAAAATCCTCAGAAATGTAATTATGTATTAAACACATATTATTTGCAAAACGTTTCAGACCTGTATTGAACTGAAAATGGTACACAATACTGTACATGCGGGTGCAGAATGTTTGAGCCATGGGTGTGTTTACCACTGTAGCACATCACAACTTTTAAGAACATTATATAATTATTTTTGAACTGTGAAATGTTGTATTTCAAAGTAGGTATGCCCATGAAAAAAATGAAATGCAGTGTTTCAGCACTTGTGAGATAATGTCCATCCATCCAACCGTCCATCCTTTCGTCCATCCATCCATTTGTTTATCCATCCATATACTGTATCCATCCATCCAACTTTTGCACACCCAATTCTGGGTTTGGGTTGCAAAGGGCAGCAACCTAAGCAAAAAGTCCCTTTGATTTCCTCCCATAGTCCAAAGACATGCAAGTAAGATACCTAATTGTTTGTGACTGTATTAAAAACAAGAATACTTGCAGCTGTAATGTTTGCTAAAACGATTTTTACAAAGTTATAAATAAGATCCCACTGTAGCCACTAAGATAGTCACACAGTGCAGTATTAAATGGTGGACATTTAATATTATGTTGGTCCCAAGGCTGTATAAATAGGGAGAAGCCAACAGTTTACATGGTACATAGGTAACGCGTGTCAGGTTATAATCTTGAGTCCACTATTTAATATTCCCTGAAGTGTGGCATCCATAACATTTCCAAATTAGACATAATATATTGGCTTATTGATATAAGAAAGGTGGGTCTAACAAACCAATACATTGCATAGGCATTAAGGTAAAAATGTATTCAGATAAACATCATTTAGAATGTTTTTATTTTTGATAAACTAGCAGTGACCAAAGAAACCACCATATACAGACTAAAGCAGACAGCTTAAAGGCAAACTGAAAATATGTAAACATGAGCAAACATATTCTTAATGGTGTAAAAGAAATATAATTGTACCATGCAGTATAATTAGTTATAATGTAAAAGATTTTCACATGAAGTGTCGTTTTCATCATCATTAGTAATAACAGCTAATATCACATGTTTTTCATGGGTCATTCCAGTCTGACACGTTTCTGTGGTGATGGTGGTGATTCCAGAGAGAAAGCAGTTGGAGAAGAAGGTCGTGATTCGGGAAAGTGTTCCATGCAGTACTTCTCAATGTATGGTTTAGCAACATTCCACACCTAAAAAAAGAAAAAAAGATTAGACAAGCTACGTGACTTTACTATCAAGTTAAGGAAATGTATTTCTATACATTTGTTCAGAAATGTAAAAATAGCACAATCTACGTACCCATATGTTTGCACACATGCTAACAAGCAGATAACTATTAACAAATGTTACTATAGTTCTAATTGATATTATCAGATATTATTATTTATTACAACAACCAATGACAAATGTTGATTTTTTAATGTTAAAATTTATTCTTTTTTTTAAGGGACAATATGCCTTTTTAAAAACAAGTTACAATAGGTCTGTTTGTTCTATAAAACATGCCCATGGAGTTCTTTGCACAAAATTATTCTCACATAAAAAGGCAATTGTCAATTGCAGCCATTTTTTGAATGAGCTGTTTTGAACTGCACCACTTTTATGCTAATGAGCTGTACTAATCACGTTTTTAATTGCATTTACTGAATGTGAAAATGTCAGAAAGACCAACGTTTTTTTTAAAAAAAACATGCATTACTTTCAGAAATAATTAAGCTATAAAATGATTTGATTGGCTGTTTTTTGTATTTTAGAATGGATGAAAACATTGTGCTACCAGTTAGAACAAGAGTTAGCTACAACACAGCTAGGAACACAAAACTCGAGTACTTACAGATCATTATACTGACACGAACAGTAAGTACAGATCTCTCCGTCAGTATAGTTTTGCTGTTTAAATACATCTGCAATGGGTTGTATTGGGTATGTGGTAACAGGTCATATGTCAATTATGTCACCAGGGAAGTCAAATCAGCTCATTTTTTCTGACAACAAACTATTATTTTTTTTATCATTTAGTATTTAGAGTATAAAGTGTTTATAGGATCAGTAGAAACCCACATGAAAATACACAAACAGTTGCACAATATTATGCAGTTTTTTGTTAATATCTACATATTCCTGAATTTTGAGCCTTTAACAAATTTAGCATGTGAATAATTTAGGACTCATAATGAGGTAAACAGTGTGATTGTAAAAATGATTTGGTACAAAAGCAGTATTCTATCTATCTATCTATTCACTTAAGTCTTTAAGGTTTGTCACTTTCTCTAGTTTGTTAACCTTTGTGTTGACAAATTAAGCACATCTTCTCTGATCTCTGAAACAACACTGCATCAATAACAACCGTGCATTAATAGCTAATATAATCACATGGACTATGTGATTATATCACATAGTCCATCACGTTTGTCAGGCAGACATTCCATAACCAATGTTGACTGAGTTGACTGAGGATCCTTCGTCAAATCAAATAAAAATAGCTAAATTTGTGAATTTATGTAATTTTTTTAAAGCAGATAGATTTAACTTTAACTTAATAACTGATTTCACAATATGTTACAATAATGATAATGATCAATTAAAAGACTTTTACCTTTTGGTCTACAAGAAGCCTGTGGACAGCTTCAATGTCCGCAGCCATAAATCTGTCTTTTATCCAGGGTCTGTGCATCAGAAAAATTTGTTATGAGTGATTACAGCGACTATATTAATATAAATTAATAATATTAGCTATCTTGTCGACTGATTTGGGTTCTAAAATCCATGTATTTTAGATTACATTTTAAATACAAATGAACCTCATATTTTAGGTAATATTATCTATAACAATTTCCAACAACTGAAATAAATCATTTTGTGCTTTTGAATTCATGAAAGACCAACATCTATAAAGACATAAAGAGATGTTTGGTTTAAAAAGACCTGTCCTCTCTTCAGGAATAGAACATCGATGAAACAGCAGTGTCTGGTTTGAACACATGTTCTATTGACTGATTTCCACAGGCAGTTCAAACACTTGTAAGAAGCTTTCTCATGTGAACATTATTTTAACAGTGCTCATGGTCAGGTGTCTAAATACTTTTGCCCGTATGGTGTACTTGAAGATCTCCTCGGTTGTAACAAACACTGATGGAGTTTTACTTACTTGACAACAGAGCGTACCAAGTCATACACTTTCTCCAACGGTGTTGTAGTGTGAAGTGGGCGAAGGAACTCGATGCCCTGACACGCAGCCAACATTTCAATAGCCAACACTGTGAAAACAGAAATGTGTTAGAGCTACACACTTATTAAAGTGAACCATACTCATGTAACCAAAACAAGTGTGACGTCCTTGTTATAAAATGTAAGCTGTGTCCTTTTAATCTAAAAGCAGAAGATTCGGTGGTGAACCAAATTTCTAAACAGTTAATTATTCATATTCTCATCACCAAACTGTCTTTTTTGTAACCCAATGTGATTTATCAACTGTAACATCGGATGTAGTGCTGTACCTTTTAAAATAGGCATATTTGACCCAATATGAAGGATGCTGAACCAACATAGTATTTCAAAGATAACTGACATTTAATGCACCATAATAAAATTACGGTATTGAATGGCATTACAACAAACTAATTAAAGCAATTTTTGCACACCTGGAAACATTTTATTGCTTATAACATGAAGTACTGAAGGTCTGAGTACCTTGCTCCACATGTTCGATCACCCTCAACGCCTTTCTGGCAGCCCAGCCTCCCATGGATACATGATCTTCTGTGGCAGCACTAGTGGACAGTGAGTCCACCGAGGAGGGGTGACACAACACTTTGTTTTCAGAGACTGGGGGGTAAAACACAAGAAAGTTTTTTCAAAATAGGTGATAACATGAATGCTGCTTTTTTATGTGCTTGAGCTAAACAGTATGCCATTATTTGTGGAGTATTTTCGGTGTGAATGATTGAGCTCGTGGTGTGCTGTGTACATGTATATGGAAGGTACGTAAATGACTGACCAAGAGCTGCAGCTGTGCAGTGCGCAATCATAAAGCCTGAGTTCAGCCCTCCATCATTAACCAGAAAGGCAGGGAGCTCACTGAGAGACGGGTTACACAGACGCTCAATTCGCCGCTCGCTGATTGATGCCAGCTCATGCACCCCTATCGTCAAATAATCTAGTGCCTAGAAAAAAGGAAATATAGCCAAAGAGAAATGCACAACAAAAATAATGCCAGTAAATAAAACTCACATAATACCAAAAGTAAGAATATTGACTTATTTATTCGAGGAAATAAAGGTAACTAAAGTACAAATTTTTGCCATTTTGAGCATAGATTAATCCCTGTGCTTTCTGTAAAACATATTAATTACTCAAAGACTAACCTTTGCTGGATACTCTCCATGAAAATTTCCACCCGAAATGGTTTCTCCTCTCTCTGCAAACACCATCTAGTTTCTTTGTCAAGGTTCATATTTATTCATCTAGAACATGCATTCAGCGTTTTTTGTGAAATGATTTAAAAGATGCATTTAGAATATATTCATATATTCAGTGCTTAGTGAAAAACGGTGTTATGGTTGGGCATGTGATCTATAGCCCTGCTCTCAACTTTCACTGCTATATTGATGACACATAGATTTATTATAACACTAAATCTACTTTTGTTCTCCCACCTTAGATCCTCATGACCTGCATGTTGGATCTCAGACTTTGTATGTACTCAAATTGTATTCAACCAAATAAAGAGAAAATCAATGCATTGCTTGTTGGCACAAATTCTACAAGTTTTCAGATTGTACTCAACTTTATATAGCGCCTGTGAAATCATCCACAGTGATTCACAATCTTGGGGTTCTTTTTGATTCTTGACTAACCTCTCATCCCATTTATATGATTGCAATGCTCCTTACGTTGGCTTTCCTAGTAAAATCATGCAGCCTCTCCAATATGTTCAAGACTCAGCTCGTACACACAATACAAAATCAGCTCAAATCACTCCAATGTTCTATCGACTTACTTACCACTGGTTACCCACCCCCTTGTGCATACAGTTTAAACTCCTGCTTCTAACATATGAATCTCTTGATGGCCAGGTATACCCCAAGCCAAACACTCATTTCTGTTCTGGTAGCAGTCCTTATGTACAAAGTAGACATGATAGGTGGAACATCAATTTAACCGCCTCAAAACTGTAGAAATCCCTACCGCAAGTTCTCTACATTCTCTTCTATAAATACTAAGCTTTTTCCAAATACTTCATCTTCTCCACTCTGTTATATTTTTATGTAACATAGTATGCGCATATATAGTGTCCCTGGCTACAACAAAGTATAATAATAATTCTGACACCGACTTGCTTGGTTCTGTAATATCTTAGCAAAGTGTACCTTTATTTGTCACATGTATAGAGTACAATTCTATTCTTTGTTCACGTATCACAGCTTGTTTGAAAGCTGGGGTCAGAGAACAGGGAAAGTCGATGTACAGTGTCCCTAGAGAGCTAAGGACCTTGCTTAAGGGCCCAGTAGTGTATAAATAGCATGGCGGAGCTGGGATTCAAACAATTAACCTTTTATTTTTTAAAGAAGAACACTACACATCAGGTTACCTAGCTCTTATGTTCCTATTATTTCAACGCACTATCTATTACACTATCACTATTTTTTATGTAAATCTCCTATAAATTTCTAGTATATACATATTTGTATGAAAAGGATACAGGATTGTCTGTAGCACTGTTAATTTCAGTGTTTATGATGTTTTTCACGAAAGCAATTGTATCATTGACAACACCATGAACCTGCAAAAAAATCAAATAAATAGACATTACAATTGTCTAGGAAACACGTCAAAAAATTAATAGCTATTGTCTACTTTAACCGACTACTAAACAGTGAGGGGTTACCTGGGGGCAACAGCGCATGGTGTATGCATCCTGGACTCGATCACAAAACCTATGACTTTCTGTAAATGTAAATGTTTACCATTTAGTTATGGTACTCAATGCAATCAACATTTGTGTAAACAGAATTATGACCTGCAATCTCTGAGGGGTGGTGATCAGAGTCCAGAAGAGCACGGAAACGGAGTGCCACCTCTTTCTGCCCCTGGTGGGGGCGCAGCTTGTGGATGTCTGCAAATGACACCAATCATGGTTTATAGTTTGAATCACAAAATGCTGCATTTAAAAATGAATGCTTAAAACTACTTTCTATTCTACTATTCTATTTTACTATTTAAGTTTATTTCTCATATTTTATTTTCA
Organism: Hoplisoma paleatum; assembly: GCA_028565875.1. Classification (NCBI taxonomy): domain Eukaryota; kingdom Metazoa; phylum Chordata; class Actinopteri; order Siluriformes; family Callichthyidae; genus Hoplisoma; species Hoplisoma paleatum. The sequence goes on from JAOTRQ010092107.1 coordinate 8,560, forward strand.
ATAAAAATTGATAAAAAGAAAATAGATGGATAGATAGAAAAGAAAACTCATAATGACCCTTTGAATCACTAGCCACAGTTTAGTAAAAAAGGAAGCCAATCCACTATCGAGCCAAACAAATGATTATCAACTCTAATTACAATTATAAATATACAACATTATAACTATTTCAGTCTTAAGTTAGGGGTCCCAGTGATTCTAGACTTGATGCGGCTAAAGCAAATTGAAAAGAATATTAATATAGTAGCTGGCATAACACATTACTTTTTTCTAAAGCACTTCTAAGTCCATGTGTTAATATTTATTTTAGCACAATTACAGTTTATTACATAGTAATAATATGAAAGCTTGCAGGCCTAAATAGTTAGACTTGTCCTGTATATATGCTTTGTTAGGCATGGATGATAATAAAATCATTTTGTCATGTTTTGAGAAATTACGTCACAAAGTTTGACCCAGATATTTGAATGTGTTCATATTTCCTCTTATTTACATTGAGATCTTGGTAAAGATTAAATCAAATCTTGGTAAAATAAACCCATCGTTAGTGATGTTGTTTCTAATTTAATGTTAGTGATCTAGGTTTTAAAAAATCAACTTCTCACCACTGTCAAAAGCTTTTGTGGTCCCTTTCAGCACCTCCAGGGTGAGAGCTGCAATGATATCCGCCTGTCGGGCAATGGACTCTGCCCTTTCCACAGCCTCTGCCCCCAGTGAAGTGATCATCTGTGTCCCGTTAATTAAAGCTAGGCCCTGCAGATGACACATTAAATAAATTCTATCATTTAATTCAAAGCCCTTTGATTTTCCATCACAGCATATTATACTAGACATTGTAAGTTTTATGTATATAAATAAAGCTTCAGATGGGTCAAGGACACAATTTTTTCACTGAAGACATGTGACCACTATGTCAACACGAAAACAGATAAAGGTGGTTAAAACTTGACAGAAATGATTAAAGCAGTACCTCTTTGGGTTTTAATGATATAGGTTTCAACCCATGTGCCTCCAGTACCTGAGTAAATAAAAAGGTGAAAGATCATACTTAAAAGGGTTGCTGTGAAAAGCAAACATATTTCTTCATGTTCAGCATTGTAAACAAAAAGATTCTGCATCAGTAAACTTGCAGTAGTGGGCCCTTACATATTTGGCATCAGCCCAGCCACTCTTGGGTGACCACATTTTTCCTTCTCCCATCAGCCCTAAAGCTAAGTGTGAAAGTGGAGCAAGGTCTCCACTGGCACCGACTGTTCCTTTCTCAGGAACATAAGACAAACACGATGCTGAAAAGATAAGAAAGTGATTTAGCGAACACTTTGCCAAGTAGACATTTTAAATTTGAGTTCTGTAGCTCCTTGCTGACACATAAACCACATAAGCAGGTTGAACTTTGGGCTGTGGAAATATACTTCCACTAATATAAGTGCTTCTATAATTTGTCATTGTCCACTGTCCCAATCCACACGCCATGGACAAAAATGATAATAAACTTTGCTAGACTTAAATTTCTTTAAATTATGTGTATGAATGTATGTAATCTATGAGAATAAAAATAAATCAAACTGCAAACAATTAACACATTGTTCCAGACTGCAGTTATTATGAGTTGCAGTCATGATCTATATTAAAACATATTTGTTAAAACTTTTTCCAGGTACAAACAGCAAATTATGTATTTTGTAACCAGCTCTGGTTTACTCATTATATTGATTCCTAACACTGTGTGCTGCAATACACTTATGTGTGAATTTATGTGTGAATATAGACATTCTACTAATGTAAATTGTGCTTCTAATGAGTTGTGTCAATTAATTATGCAGTGGATAACAAATCTGAATGATGAATTTCTCCCTGTGTCCATGGATGACAGTCCAAAGAGTTGTAGGCAGGCCAACTGCGGCTGCAAAAAATGTCTTCTATTTATCCCTTCCTGTCTCTTTTTGTGTTTGGATTGAATTTTAATCAACTGACAACGATGAAAGAATAAACTGTAAGCCTCTTTGGATAAAATATTTTGCTGAAGGAATAAATGTAAATGTAAACATTAGCAATATGAATACCAAAGTGTTCTCTAAAAGAGCTTTTGTGTCTGTCATGTGTTTCTTGGATCTCTACTTGGAATGAATATGTATTTATAAAAAGGATCAAAATATTGTCTGTTGTACCATTGAAAGCCTGTATGATGTTCTGCAGAGTTTCTAAAGAGATGCCGCTGTAACCTTTAGCCAGCACGTTTATTCGGAGCGCTAGCAACATACGAGTCCGCTCAGGGCTTAGAGGACTACCCACGCCTTTAACAAACAAATTACAACACAACACATATTAATCTGAGAAATAAAACAGCAAATTTGTTATGGTCAATTAAAACTGAAGAAATTAATAAGGTTTAAAACATCTTACCTGCAGAGTGTGAACGAATAAGATTCTCCTGTAGTTCCCTGCAGTAAAGAAAAAGTCTTAGACTTGCAAGTACGATCTACTAAAGCAAACTATAAAATGAGAGACTGTACTTAAGTTTGCCAATGGGGATGACAGTGCGAGCAAATTTTCCAAATCCTGTAGTGATCCCATAAACCACTGGAGAAAACAAGTTTGTCATTATATTTTGAAACTTAACGAAAGGAATTGATTTATTAACTAATTTGACTAAATGTTTTATCCTGGTCTAGTCATGATGAGCTGTGCAATACTTAAAAAGACAGTACTTAAGAATAGCCAATTTATCCTTCCGCATGTGCTTGAGAACTAGAAAGAAACCTTGGTCCACTCAGGGACAAAATGAAAAACTCCTCATGTACCCCAACACACAGTGACCCAGAGTACAATTCATGGCTGAGTAGCTTTGGATGTAACAAAGCATCCCTTACCTTTTTTTTCTTTCACTATGGTGTCCAGAAGTTCTCTTGACTGCTCAACCTTGTGCTCGGCCTCAGGGGTCAGCTAGTTAGAGAAATGGTAATAAGAGAAATAATTACTATGCTCTGAAAAAGTATTTAAACATTATCTGATTTCTCCTACTTTTCTTTACAAGTCATATTCAAATGTTTCACATATTTCAACTAATTTTAATATAAGGTAAAAACAGCATCAGTAAACACACAATGCTGCTTTTTAAAATGTTTAAATCAAGATTTAATCAACACCGGTGTAAAATTGCCTATAAAAGAATTTGCCTGAACTTCATGGCTGGTTGTAGCATTCTGAGAAATAATAAAGTGTAACGAATAAAAACCAGAAACTATTTCTTACAAGTCGTAGCTATAGCAATGTATCAGGATTTAAATAATTACTTTTTTTTACCACTGTGCTTTTTATACACTTATGATTTATTCCTCCACATTTAACCTGATTCGTGCAGTGAACCATACATTTACACACACTAATGAACACATAATGGGGCAGTACTGAGTGGGCAGGAGTAGCCATGGCACCTGAGGATCAGTTAGGGGTGCGGTGCTTCAAGGACACTCTTGAAAACAAACTAGCAACCTCCTGATAACAAGTCCAGTAATCTAACCATCAAGCCACAGCTCCCCCTAACATCATTATATCTGCTTACATTTTAAAACGAACTAGATCAAAAAAGCAGATTCAAAATATTGAAGGTTTAATAAAATGTTACCTAAAATTCATCATAAAATTTGTGCAGTGTCACATGACTACACCTTAATCTTGTAGAGGCCTTGTCCAAGCTTGACCAGGTCAGTGGAATTCAGACTGTTGCCATCTAGATAAAGATACTAAGCAAAGAAAAACTTGTCACTTGTTTATCACGTTTTTATCAACAGCAGCCAATAGCATTGTTTTAGATATCTATATACTGTATTTAAGACTATCAGAACTCATCTCTAGACAAAAACATTTATATAATGACTATACGGCAGAAGAATTCTTACCTCCTCTGGCTCTCTGTAAGATCTTGTTCTGATTATTCCGTTAAGGTGGTCTGCTGTTTGTGTGATTTTACATTGAGATACGTACTTTAGTCAATGTCCCTCTGCTAAATAAAAATATAATCCTTGTGCTTGAGTGACATAGACGTCTATTATGCTACCCAAACACTAATGAGATCAGGGTCTTGAAATATTTCTTCCTCGTGTCCAGTGTTTTATAGAGAAATTAGGATTGCCGCAACTAAATGCAGGATAAAGCCATTTCTATCTTTATAATGCTGCTCAGTTTGTTCCCTTTTCAAAATAGCTTAATTAAATTTCTTTATTATTAATCAGTTGCTTTTTCAAAAGTATTTATGTTGATTTAAATCGAAACTGCATTTCATGTGTATAATCAAACTAGTTCAACTGAAGTTTTAAACTTTACACACCAATCTAATACACACAAATTTAACGTCAGTGTAGAAGGCCTGACATTTATTAACCAAGGTTAAATGGACTTTTCTGTATGAACATAAAGTAAAATAAAAATAGAACTGAAATGTAATATTCATATAATGATTTTATGCACTTATCTACTTTTGCAGCAAACTCTTTGTTTACTGGTTTGGGGAGATCTTGCCTTCTTGTTTGAAAAAGCTTTCAAATCACAGGGTAAATTAGGAATTCTGGTGAAACAATTTCCTCACCCAATACGTACCAAGTAACTTTTATTATTATTAGGCTAAATTTAAGTAAAAGGGCTGTTGTGAGACCAATGTTTGGTAAAACAGCTGTCCATGCATATTTTTTAAGGATACAAATATGACATTCCAGGTTGGCTAGGAATAAAATCTGATGACATGGTGTCTCCATTAATTTCTACGTAAAAAAAAATCAGACTGTATTCATGAACACTGATATGAAGTGCAACAACTTTATAAGAACTGTAAACGCAGTATAACATTACCCAGCTCGACAAAGTCATTGTCCTCCAAAACATCTTCTATTATGTCATCAGTGTCAAGCAAACCTTGTCCCTGACTTCTCCTAGCCATGAAGCACACGTCTTTAACATGTGGAATCCCTCCATTACCTGGCTTGTTCTTCACATATCGTTTCAGTGCCTCCACTCCTAACCATTTAACAGTGCAAGAAGTGTCCTTACAGGGAACGGTCAGCCACTCATCCCTGACATGCACAGTAAAACGAGGCATAGTGCCACTGTTTTCCAACAGGTAGGACGTCCACTCGTTGCTAGACTGAGAAAAGGTTTGTAAGACACCTCATTTGGCAGAGGCCACCAGTCTAAATAGACCAATCAAATTCGACCCTAATGAAACCTCCTCAGTGCATGGGCGGTTGAACCCTAGGTTGTGTTTGAGCATGTTATCTTTCCTTCCCTTGATTTATCATGTAACGCACAGGCAAACAGATCACAGGTCCCCTCGCGCACAAGGTTTGGCAAAATATTTAGAAAAATAAGTGAGACTAAATATTGCATACACTGCTCAATTTCTTTTTGCATCAGATTTTAAAATAAAAGGTTTAGGCAAAAAAATGTTTGTCTTTTTTGTATAAAAACCTTATTTGCTATGGTAAAGACTGTTGTGGATTCAAAAAAAAGTCCGAAAAAAATTTAATTCATTTTAGTCTGCAATGTAGCATTTTTATTAACAGAAAAAATAGCATCAGAGCATAACACTATCAATGTTATGCTTGATAGCAGTTGGTGCAGTTTCCTAGCATCACTTCCCTTCAAACAAACCCCAATCTTTGATTCAACTGACAACAAACCCTAACAACAAAACATTTTCATCATGAGATTAGCTATGCTTCAGTTGGTAATCAAGCAGCAGTGTAATGCATGATGAAGTGTGGATGATTGCCAGTAGCATATATTGTGCTTATAAAAAAATCATCATTTTTAACACATTATAACCCTTTCATTAAAGGTAAAATAACTTTTTTTGAATCTGATAAATTAATAGAATTTCATGGGAGACATAAATTGTACTGATTTTGATTCAGAATCAAACCAGCTACTCAAATTTGTTACTTGATGAGTCCACTACTAGTAGTGCATGGTAACACCGTGGATTCAAATGTGCTTTCAATGAGCTCTAGAATAGAAGTAAGGAATAGGAAAGAAATAGATCCGAGATATTATCCCTCTGAGTTTTATCTCAAGAACTGAAAAGTGTATGACACTAACAACACTTTGCCATGTTCAAGCCTTTCCTCGAAACCGAATGTCAGAGTCAGAAGGACAGTCATCAGAAAAGCTACCAGGAGACAAATTGCAACTTTGAAGAACCTGCAAGGCTGTATGGCTGAGGATGGTGAGAATAATCTTACACGCTTTACACAAAGCTGGTCTGTATGGAAGATGCCACTCCCAAAAAAGTGTCCTGCTGAGTCTCATTTGCATTTTCCCATACCCCCCAAAACATTCTAATTACTTGTGGCAAAAGGTTTCATGGTCAGATGAGACCAAGTTTGAACCTAAAATCCAAGCATTATTTTTGGCAAAATCCAAACTGTACACCAACAACAACACGGCTAATGTGACACACAGTGATTTTCTTCCAATAAATTGTCCTATGCATTTGGGTAAAGAAAAGTCATTAGTTGTTAGCCAGTCATAACAATTTGGCCTTTTAACCGTTACCAATTAACATGTTCAATAGATGATGCAAATATTAATTTCTACTAATCTAATTTTATGATTTTGAATTTGCCTCAACTAGATCCAACAGTTCTGAAATAGAGGCAAAATAAAAGAATGTGTCCTCTAATGAGCAAGTGAATTGGTAGCAAATATGAATTATTGCTTACTACTTATATCATCTATTATTCATATCTGGAGAGATTTCAGTCTGTATAGGACAGAAATCACTATAAATGTGTGTGACAATTTGACCTCTTGGACAGTATCGTATGTGATGGCATGCTACTGTGATAAATAGCCTCATATGATAAATAGCCTTCACCAAAGTGCTTCTTTGTTACTAAACGTTTAATTTGCATGATTAAATCATTGTTACAACCTGAAATACAAAGCTAACCAGTTTTTTGCATTTAAGCACATCTCAAGTATGCCAATGTTAGACCTGCTTTTGTATATGTTACAACACTATACCTTATACAACACTATACCCTATAGACAGACAATGTATGTACTTAACTAGTCTGCAGTTCTGTTCTATTTGTCAGCATGAAGAGGAGAACCATGAACACAATCCCTTACTGTCTCAAACAAGAATGTAAATATCCACTTGCAAAACTACAACAGTTAGTGTCCTAACCCCCAAAGAAGTCTCATTACTAGGAAAAGTGGTGGAACACAACTCAGTCAACTTATTTTCGTGCATGTTATAGTTATGGAAGGATACATATGTTGTTATATTCGTAAATTATAATAAATATAATCAGAAACCCTGGGTTTGTAAAATGCTTTCCAAAATCTTGGTTTACTTAAAATGAGAATTGTAGTATTTTCCCAGTGAGTTGGGAAAATCTCACACACAGCACACAGAAGGCATTGTTTAAAAATCTTTTAGACCTTTCAAATATTCCTCCTATGACTGATCAGAATTTCTCCTGATGCTCTCCTGGGCAAAACTCCACCTTCGATGAGAGCTCTCTTGAACTTGTGTGGTTTCTTTCAGTAAGTTTTACCTGCAGTTCGAATACGGATCATAAAATGACTTGGAAGCATCCTGCTGTGCTTACCTGTCTGACTGTGCTATATCTTCTAAGTTGTAAGTATAACACTGGAGATGGTAAATTATTTATCGTATTATTTTACATTTCAATCTTAGGCATTTTGTAGCGTCTAGACCATATAACTTTGAGCTCAGTCAGCAATATCAACAAACGTCTAAAACAGATACTTGTGACATTCTTTTGTCTTTACCAGCTCTGTATGAAGTTGACAGTGTTGTTGTGGATGATGGCAAAGTGGATAAGAAAGCAGCAAAGCCTCTAGGTAACAAACATTCTTATCATCAACAATGATTACAGCTCTGTCAAATGTGTGTCATGCGAGTTGACGTATAGATACAGAGACATACGCACTATGGTAAGTAACAGATTTGTAATGTTCTTGTCTTCTTGTTGTGTGTACATTTTAAAGCTGGTTTGAGAGGGATTTTCTTGCAAGAAAGTGATGCCACTAACTTCTTCAAACGACGTGGCAGAAGGGCAGTAAAATCCCAAAATGAGTTGGATGGTGAGTTAGTCGAGGTGTTCATTAATTAGCTTTAATTTGTATTTAGCAAGGGTTGCCAATAGCAAAAGTAACCTACTTGTAAAGAAACAATAATTGACCTAATTTATGACTAGAAAAGTACAAATCGATAAGATATATACATTGCATTCGTAGCATGTGGCTTAGTGATTAACATTGTCGCCTCACAGCAAGAAATACTGGATTTAATTCCTGTGTGGAGTTAGCATGTTCTCCTTGTGTCCACGTGGGTTTACTCCAGGTACTCCGATTTTCTCCTACAGACCAAAAACATGCACTAGGTTGGAGATGTGAAATTGTCCTGTAGATACACAAGATTGCTAAGGGGTTCTTGTGTATCCACACAAAAACCACCATGGGTTGCTAAGAAAACACTTGCTAAGAAACTCTGGGCATCTGTAACAGTCCACAAAGCACCCAAGAGTCACATACGACTGGAAATGGGTTAAAAAAAAACATTCCATTTTATCATTATTTCATTTGTATTTTCTGTGTTAATGTGTGTTGGGTTTAGCCATTAGATAGTTAGCCAACATACCAATTTTTAAACAATGAATTAAATACTTAATTTAGCAACATTGTTATATTTTAGTAATAAAACAAATAAGTATTATTAAGATAAGTTGGGCTGAGAAATACAAATTACAGAGGTGAGCAGGATCCACAGGACAACCTGGTGAAACCAGACATTACCTCTGAGCATCAACATCTGCACACGCCATTTGAATGCATGAACATCTTGCATTTTTTTGTCTGTTAATACTAGTTCACTGTTTAGGTCACAACAATAATGAGTCTTGTGATCAGCATGAATACAAATACTGGGACTCACCTCTCAAATAATTTGTCCACTGGTATGTTCAAGTCCACAGACTTTCGTGTTTTTGTCATTGCTTATTTGGTGAGTCTTGGGGCTTTATGTCACTGGCAGAATGAGTAACTCACCCACCCCAGAGTCTACACTGTGTCTACTTACTTTTGTCTTTTACAGATCATAAGGATTATAGTGTTTTGTTTTCTCCTGTTTTATTCGATATATTTCAAGTTGGACATCTATGCCATTGGTTTTATGGCAATCAATTACTATTGTGTTCTGATTTAATTACCTTTTCAGCAACTAGGATAATCTCATAAGAACATTGGGGCTTTAAAAGACGTTACATAATGTATACTTATTATAATTCTACTGCTCCTTTCATTGGTCCATGGTAAAATACTGATATCTTTTCATTTCCAGTTGAATAAACTAAACACTTTACCGTCGATACAGATCCTACCCACTGACTCGTTTGGTGATATTTTTTATTTAATATTTTTATCTCTGATTTGCAGCTGAACAGAGACTGAGGTTGGCAGCCGATGACAGGAGAAGAGCATACTACGAGGAGCAGAGAAATGAGTTTGAGAATTATGCCGAGGAAGAAAATGATGGTGAATATGCTCAATTCTCATCTCTCAATCAGACCATCAGCCTTCTTATTAATCTTTTATAAAATGATTTCCAATTTTTCAGAACAAGATGAAAAGACCCGGGAAAGCACAGAGCAGTGGAGACAGTTCCACCATGATGGACTCGACCCTCCTTATGAGTACAACCGACATGCTGTTTAAAACTGAAACACATTTCAGTGTGCGAGGACAGTAAAAATATTTGTTAACCAGAAATAAAAAGCAAATCACATGAGTAATGCATACAACTGGTAAAGGGGCTGCCCTCAAAATGCACTTACTTTCGGTGAGTAATAGCTGAAAATGCTTAAAATATGCAATCCATTTTAGACATTCATGTACTGTAGCTCACACTAAATAAAAAGAGTACTTGTTTTACACAAAATAAGGAACCACTTTATGACACGATCTGGATTATCGATAATTTTAGGCATATTATATAGCATGTAATGGTAAATTCAATAATACACAAAGAAAAGTATATTCTGTCTTTTCTACATTAATAAATCTGTTCATTTATTAGGATCAGGTTTTACATTTAGGCAGGAAACAATTAATTATCACTTAAGATTTATAATTGTTTCTATCAAACAAAGTCGTGGAATATTTTGTATTTGCAATTTGTTTTGCTGCATGCTTTTGGACTGTGGGAGGAAACCGTGGCACCTGAAGTAAACCCACACGGACACGGGGAGAACAACACAGAAAGGGCCCGGTCCGCCCCCACTTGGATCCCAAACCTGGGACCTTCTTGCTATGAGTGCTAACACAAACATACTGGATCTGACAGCATTCTAACAACTTGTGCGTGTTTATCCTTCAATTAAATCTGATGCTTCTTAATTCGTTTTATATAATTTTATAATATTCTAAGCATTTAATACATAATTTTTAAATGATGTATTATGTAATTTTAATACATAATAATTTTAGGTTGGTCATTATAAAGCTTAAAGTACAGTGAAATAAGTGTTTGTGAAATAAGTTGTGCAGCAACTTTACAGATACAAGTAAGATTTGACTATGGATTCTATGATTTAATCTACATCATATCACTGAACATCTTTTGTATTTATGCCATTTGTATTCATTTGTCTAGATTTATGTAGGGTGCTGCTTCAAATAAACCAGAGCATTAGCAAATTGGATGAATCTCAAACTTCATACAACTATGTAGTAAATGCAGCTATTGCTCTCAGATGTCTTCGTTTGGGGAGTCTTTTGTGCTCATTATTACTGTTTGATCACTTATTTTATCACTTTATATTACATTTTTAAAAACTTAACAAACATCTATGTTCAAGGGCTCATAAGTTTTTTATCCGTACTAGCTAAAGCTACAAACTAACAAACTTGTGCTTGTCCAGAGTTTTCTTCAGATTTCACATATAGTGTTATCTTCTTTGTACCATGACCCATGATGTTACACCTGAATTGAGTCAAATAACTGAACCCATTACCCAGTGTCATCTATTTCAGCTATAAAATATTTCAAACTGTTTAATGCCAGTTCGTGTATAGTTTGAACTTTTCATGTGGGCGACAGACACAGAGAAAACAAGACTGTATTCGCTTGTCTGGGAGAAACTGCACATAGCTGCTAAATTCACAACCCTGTTGTAAAGACGGGAGATTCTGAGTCAAGCAAAGAGAGCTTTATCTGTTTCCTTGCTTAAAAATGAGGCATGAACTCCAGATTCAATATTTTCGTTGGATCAAAGGTTCAAGATAAAGATTTTTCCGAATCTTTTGCTTTACTGGATAATTACAATTTATTTATGTGACATTTATATCCTTTACCTGACAGTGGTGTTATGTAACACTGTAAAATGTATTCTTACTTACACACTGGATTGCAACCACTTCAAATTCGATAGTAAGCACAAATAAAACATAACAGCAAGAACTCCCATGGGCTTTCTGTGCCTTGTTTGCATGTTCTCACCGTGTCAGCTTGGGTTTACTCCGGTTTTCTCCCACAATCCAAAAATATGCAGGTAAGGCAAACCGAAGAGACCAAATAGTCCATGAGTGTATTGATGTGACTGTGTATCGTTTGAAATGTGTGTGATGATGTCATGGATCTGACCTAAAGTTTAAAAAACAAGACGTTATAATGTTTAATAAATAAATAAATAACCTGGGATTGGACCCTCACACACTAGAAACAAGTACTGTGAACAGACTAATCAGCATTCCAGCATAATTTTTAGAGAAAATTTTAGCTATTCAAAGCTGATCAAAGAAAACGACCAAGCAATTGATTTGCAAAGTCCAAAAGCCAGGGTTTGTAATGGTATGTGTCAGTGCCTTTAGCAAAGATCGTTAGAACTTTCTGGATTGGGTTCTGGATTGACCTGCCTGCACAGTTTAACCTGTCCTCAATAGAAAATGTGTAGAGAATTTTGAGACCAAAAATGTGACAATGACTCTGAACTGCAGCACATTGCACTCCGTTACACTATATTCTACTCAAAGAAGACCCCCCCCCCTAATTAAGACTAGTTTTGACTGCAGTATTGTAATAAAAACATGATTTAAAAACATGACCATTAGAACAGATTCCAGCAAAACTGGAGATGAAATATGATTAGGATTGCTGTAACCATTTGGGAGTGCAGCGCGAAGAGACTGAGCCTATATATATATACATACATACATAGTGTGTGTGTGTGTGTGTTCCCCATTGTACGATGATACG
>JAOTRQ010092108.1:0-10740 GCA_028565875.1 Hoplisoma paleatum
GTGTGTGTGTGTGTGGGTGTGTGTGTGTGTGTGTGTGTGTGTGTGTGTGTGTGTGTGTGTGTGTGTGTGTGTGTGTAAACATTTATTTCTTCTGTAAATCTGTGTATAGAAAGATAACTGTTTGTGAAGATGAGTGTTTGTGTTGTTGTTTGTGTTGTTGTTGGTCGTTTCCGTCATGTATTTATTTCATGTGTTGTTCTGATTGCACGGAGCTCAGTACTTAGAAGGGGCGTCCAAATACTTTTGTACATACAGTGTAAAACAAACAAACCCTGACAAAATACATTACAAAACAAATATATTTATTTGAAAAATAAATAAATGAAGTCACAATCATCCACAATAACAAAACCTGACATTTTCCTCACAATAAATAAATAAATAAATGTATAAATTAAATAAATACATGATGGTGTTTATTTGAATGCTGCCGTGGTGCTCAGAGTTCGGAGGCTCGTTCCTTCAGTAGAACCGTGGGCCGGATCTCGGCCTCTCTCACCGGAGTCGAGTTCAAGTTGCCGTTATCGTTCACCGCATCGTGACCTTCGACCTGGGGCACTCTGAACGACGCCAGTGGGCACGGCCCTCTCACGTTGAGGCAGACGAGCCTCTTCAGGGACGCCGTGTTGACCATGTCGAAGCCGACGCTGCCGCCGAACGTGCTGGGCATCCAGTACTCGGGGGAGCAGATGGGATTTCCCATGAGCCCTTTCAGCGAATAAGGGGCGCCCATCTCCACCATGGTCTCGCCAAAGATGGCGCCGGGTCGCGGTTTCTCCACCATCAGGCCGGTGTAAAGCTCGACGGCGTTCACGTCTCCGTACAGGCTCTCCAGCTCGGTTGCCAGATCCTCATCTCCTAAAAAAATACAACACAGATCAAATATGTGATTCATTCGTTCATTCCTTGATCGAATCTTTCACGGCAGACGTAACAGTTGCCCACGGTAACACCTGTGTGCGGCGGAACAGCGGGTGGGAATCTCTGGATAGAAGACGAGTGTGTTGCCGACTCGACGGTGCAGCCAACCATCACGAACGGTTACGCTAATTACACTGTGCTGTTGTGTTATTTAGGTTTTAGATTCCCATTAACCGGAACCATGCAGTGGAACACATGTTTACACCCACTAGGGGGCTGCAGTGAGCACGTCTCTTTCTCTCACCTGTCATGTCATAGAAGGAAGTGTAGGGTTTCAGGCTGAAGCGTTTCCTGTAGGCATTAAAGGACCGATAGCGCATCTCTCTGCTGTGCTCCAGAACTTTAGTGGCCATTCCCTTAACCATAAACGGCAGGTTCCTTCCCCCCGAGATCTACACACACACACACACACACACACACACACACACACACAGTTTACTTTATGGTCTTAAATAAAGACAATATATGACAATAATAATAATAATGATCATATTTTCTGATAGGACATTATGGGATGGATGATGCGGTGCCCACCCTGCCAGCTTGCTGTCTGCTGAAGGACTCCACCAGGCTCCCGATGCCATGCTGTGCCACGATGGAGTTGTTGAAGAGAAACTGTGATGGACTGTAGGTCTGATCCTCCACCTGGAAGCTGTCGGGCATGAGCGGGTGCCAGTGGTACAGCGTGTTGAACTCGGCGGCGATGCGGTTCTGATACTGGAACCTCTGGTTGAACAGGAGCGCCGGGTCGAACTTCAGTTTGAGATGATAACCGCTCAGGTGCTGGACGTAATCCTCGATCACGATCTTAATGGTTTCACCTGGAGGAGCAGAGACGCAATTGAGAGGCTCTGTCAATTTTTACTAGACCCAAAGTGGACCCCAAGCTGCCCCAGACTCTAGAGATACTGAACCTACGGTGACTTTAAGAGATCATTTGGACTTATGGATAAAGATCTGGGGTGGACCCATGTTAACCCCATTGCCAAGCTGGACTAGTGACACTAGACCTATGGTGACCCTAAACCCAAGGTGGACCATAATAATCTAAAACCAAAACTGAACCCATTGTGATACTGGACCCATGGTGACCTTGGCCCAAACTAGACCCATGGTAACCCCAGATGTTCTGCAGATGTTCTCACCGATCAGAATGAGGCGTGCGGTTTGGAAGAGCCTTTCATCGTCCCAGTCTGGATGCTCCTGCTGGAGGACCTCACACACTCGGTTGTGCTCTCTCAGCCAGATGGTGGCGTACATCATGAGGCCGGGGATCAGACCGAACGCCTCGTGGCCCACAGCGAAGCGGAATTGATCGGGAACGTGAGGAGGATAGTGCATGTCCACCTGGACGTCTTTTACCAGAGGAGGGTACACTTCACCATCCAGAACCTGAGAATGAGGAGAAGTTAGTATCACACACCGAAGATCCTGAATCAAACCTATACAGTAGCTGCTGTTGGACCCTTGAGCAAAGCCCTTGGTTCACTGAGATGTTGTAAGATTTTAAACACACACCTGATATTTCAGTTTTCCGTCTCTGAAGAGTCTCAGTTTGCGCTGCGTTTCCAAATTGTCGCCGTAAATATGACTCAAGTCCACCTGAGACGTCAAAGAAAAAAAACCCGTCAGATTTCTTCCATTTATTACAACAACTTCCTTCATACGTGAAAAAGAACCCTGTTATTTAGGGATAGATGGTATAAATCTGTGTGGTGCGTGAGTGCTGCGTGGGCATGAACACTCACCCCATGCCCGGGCGATTTGGTAAACGCCGGTCCTTTCTTAAAGTCGGTCTTGAAGAACTGATGAGTGAAGTGCTGAGCGAAGAAAGCGAACATCAGACTGGTTCCCTGAGGATCGGGAATGAATCTCCGTCTCAGCAGGACCTTCTCAACCACGTCTTTGGGGTCGGGCAGAGGGGCCGATGGCGCCGGGCAGTGTTTGGGCAGAGGGGGCAGGGTGCGGGTGTAGTAGGACGTGTTGGAGTATGCCTCCCAGCTTTTATAGCCGTAGTCGGCGTTGTAAGTCGGCGGGCTTTCTACTAAATTCGCCCTCGCTGTGAATAAATGATATTACGATTATTATAATTCGTATAAGTTTAAATTCAGAAGACTTAAAGCGAGTCCGATTTGACGTACACGTCAGGACGTAGCGCATCAGAGCGTCCCTCAGGAACCGGACGTTGTTCAGGATGTCCCACATCCATCTGTAATGTGTCAGTAGGTGATGGACCGTGTTGGGACTCGGCTTGAGAACCGAACTGAGCCACGTGGAAAATTCCGCTAATGAGACAAAGAACGGATCATGAGAATCATTAAGAATCCAGTCCATATATAGTCCAGAATCCTAAAGATATATATAAAGATATATATATATATATATACACATATATATATGTGGGGCAACTGTAACCCTAGTAACCAAGGTACCAGACTAGTAAGCAGTAAACTGGGAGTTGAAGCGCCACTAATAGGCCCTTGAGCGACGCCTATAACAAGTCTTGCTGTAAGTCATTTTGTATTAAAGCTCTTACTGAATGTGTCAATTATAAATGTGTAACAAGGACTAGACGACATTTATTATTATAAAAGGTTGCGACTTGAAGCTCCACCACAGCCAGGCTCTTAGTATCGGACCCTTGAGCGACGCCCAGTTTAAACTGGATTGTACGAGCTGTAGGAGGACTCACGTGTGGTGCAGTTCTCTCCGTAATATCCAGTTCTGGTGCAGTCACACTCGTAAGCATCTACACCTTTAGACACACAGACGCCTCGGTTCTGGCAGGGTTCTGAGCAGCAAGGGTCCACTGAAATACCAGCACACACACACACACACACACACACACACAGTCATACTTAGGCACCATACGTAGTCCGAAAAGTACAAACAAAAGAATCAACTGGAGTAAAAACACAAGAAAAACAAGAGAAGCAACTTTCTGTCAGCTAATGATCAGCCTATATAGGGTGTGAGGACCTGAGGGCTCGAACAGTCTCACATTAAACTACTTATTGTTTATGTTTATTTGAGAGTTACACCCTTTAATGATTATTTAAATATCTAGTAAGAGGATTTCACTGAAATTCAGATTTTACATATCTATTATCTAACCAGCCACTAAAGCAAAAGAATCATAATGAGAAAAAAAGTTAGTAATTTTTAAGGAAAGCAAATTATTAGAATTTATTTAACCACAATAACATTTTAGGACCTTTTTCTAAGTCAAACAGCAGAATTCTTGTGTAATGTGTAAATTCTTCAAGCTTTTGTAAATAGATTTTTAATAAAACTTTATATACTGCACAAGATCATTATAACAGAGGCTTAAATATCAAGAACACGTTCCACACTTCTGTTCCTAGAACAATTGTTAGAAAGTTCTAGTATTGAGCACTAAGTTTGAGAAATTCTCACCTGCATCACAGATATAAATCTTCAGAATTACAAGCAGGAGCAAACAAATCTTCTTAGAACTCATTCCAGAACGTTCTGACTTCAGGATGGTGTGTTTGTGTTCTTGTGCTGCTGCTGCTGCTGTTTCTGTTACCCTGCAGATGAAACTTTGGGTCTTTAGGAGGATACATATATACCAGGAGGAAGTGTGACGTCACATCTACAATTTTGTAATGACAAAGAAAAAAATAAGTAAACGGATGTGATTTAGAGCGCCACTCTGTGGACAAAATTATTAGACATAATTTTTTATCATATTTTCAATATTATTATTATGTTGTATTATTTTATATATAACCACCTCAATAATATTATTACTACTACTAATAATAATAATAATGTCAAAAGACATTAAACAAGGTGACATTAACATTTGGGAAGATTCAGAAACAATTAAGAACCGTCTAAGTAATTGTTCACTAGAATTTTTTTAATGTGTTTTATTTTTTTATATGAAATATTTGATTTCAACCCAGGAAAAAAGTTCTGTGAACCTTTACAGTAAAACTGTGAACTTTGCTTTAATAGTTCTAAACATCTAAACTAAAAAAACTATGATAAGAATGCACATAATTAGGTGTGAGTTTGCAAAATTGTTCTCAGTCATAAACAAAGTAAACAAAAGTTAGAAACTCGTGATTCTGAATTCCACCACTGTAGGACCCCTGAGCCAAAAGCTCAGGGTTAATTGGTTAATTCTTGGTGGCCGCTTTGGATAAAAATGTAATCTGCAGCATAATTAAATACAATGGTAGCACAGGTAAATCAAATATACAACCAGACTGTTTCAATGTTCTGCATTTGCTTCGGTTTATGAAATGTTTATTGCTTGGTTATATAAATAAACTAAAATTAAACCCACTGTTTATTACAGACATACGCATTATTTATATTTTATTTTGTGTTAGTCATATTATGCATTGTCATGTAATTATATAGAAGTTGTATAAACACAACGCAAGAAAGCTGGAAATGATTTGTGTGACTATGATTACTATTCCTAATAACACAACTCGTCTTCTGTTATGTAAAGCAGTGTTGATCTTGTATAGTTGTGTTATATTTGATAATAATTGTTAGTAAAAGCAGTCTCTCTCCCCAGCTCCTGTCCTGAAGGCCTCATGTTTCTGGCATGATTACTGTTCCTCTGTGGGTGGGACTGCAGGAGGCAGGTCTATCAGCTTCTCTTCTTACTTTTCTTTTTCTTTTCTGTCTTTCTCTACATTCACAGAGACTGAAGTAAACACAAGTGAGATGAAAAGTGACTAAATGAAGGATTTACTTCCACTGTGTGATACAGGTGAGCACAGCTAATACATGCACAACTATTAACATTGAATATGATGTGACTTCCTTCCAGTAGGAAATTAACCTCGGTGAGACAGCTCTGTTGGACAGATGAACGACAGACAGGTGGCAAGTTTTGCTTTATTTTGACGTGTTCAGTGGAATATAAGGCTTAAATGAAACAATAATTAAATATTTTGTAGAGAGTCAGTCGGTTGAACGTCGATACTGAAAAGAGTCGATTCTTCAAATCCAGGTGTGTGAATACGTATTAACCATTGTACCGAGGGAGTCGATTCTTCACTCTCAGTTGTCCTGTTATCCAGTCAGGCGTTTGTACAGACATGATCAGAT
Organism: Hoplisoma paleatum; assembly: GCA_028565875.1. Taxonomy (NCBI): domain Eukaryota; kingdom Metazoa; phylum Chordata; class Actinopteri; order Siluriformes; family Callichthyidae; genus Hoplisoma; species Hoplisoma paleatum. The sequence continues at coordinate 6,019 of JAOTRQ010092108.1, forward strand.
TATATGTCTGAGGGGGAATATACTTACCTGAGCGATTCTGTACCTGTATACTTACATCACATGTCCACTGTATTGATGCTGGACAGACAGAAACAGTAATTAAACAATTTATAGAGTGTAAATACCAAAAAAAGAGTCGATTCTTCAAATCCAGGTGTGTGACCACGTAATAGCGTTCATATCGAAGGAGTCGATTCTATATTCTCGATTTGATTCAGCTGTGAATCGCCGACTAGTTTCTTTGTTAGACAAAACTCTTAGTTTTTTCCTTAAATATACGATTTATTTTGGTATTTCGACTCTTAAAAAAGCACTAAACTACTTAAAGTGTGGCATCTGTTTCAATAAATTTGGTTTTTATTAAAAAACTAAATCGTTAATAACGTAAGAACGTAGCTCCAGCTAAATGAATCATGTTAAAAGTGTTCCACACAGCAAATCTACACAGTCAAGATTAAAATGTTTCAGTTTAAATGATTTATTTAATATCTTGTTTTCCAACTTTATGAACTTTAAGTTTTCAATTGCGATGTGGCCTCTAAACCATGTTTACTTGTTGTGTAAAACAGGATTATTAATCCTTTGTAAACAGGGCTGGTTTACTGCATTTATAATAAAATACACCGAACAAACCATTTTGAACATTAGACTTAGAATGAAGAGTTTACAGGATTATGCCATCTTGCCATGCCAGTATGGACCAGTAGGGGGCGCGAAACTGCTCATGACTGACGGTGCCAGCTTGTTTCATCGGCAGTCTCTGCACCTCATTAGTCCAAATTTATCTTAAATACTGGCTTCCCACTGCTGACTTTTGACCTAACTTCCTGCTTTCCCCATGAGACACGGGGTTTATCTCTATATTGTTCCTGGCCTCCCTCACACGGCATTCTTTTTTTGTTTGTTTGTTTTTCAACCAGTATTTACATATTTACATATAGTCATGTAAAGTCTTCCTCTGGGTCTCTTCCCTGTTAAACGTGCTGTTAAAGGTCCTCAGGTAGACGTTCAGGAAGATTCCTGACCAGATACTCGAACCACCTCACCTCACTTCTCACGGCGTGGAGGAGTATCGGAGATGATCTCGGATGTGATCGACCTTCTCACTCTATTATTATTATTAATATTTACTAACAATTTAATGTATCGATCTAAATTCTACAACTTTGTTTATATCTATTTTTCTTTGGGATCAATAAAGTGTCTTTACTGTTTCTCTATTAATATATCTGTCTATGTTTATATCTGTTAGGTTACAGTTGTATTAATTGTATTCATGTAGAAATCTGTAACAGATTTGTGTATCTATGTACCTTGTATTGCTCACGTACGGTAACAATCCTACTGAAATAAATCCAGACAAATTTGTGATTAGAAAGAAAAACAGATGTTTTCTGTGGCCCAGCTGTACGAGAATCTGAACTGTTTGGCTCGTACCCATTAATCACTGCATTCAATTGTGTAACATGTTTATTACATTTTTATTGCTTATGACAGTTTCTTATTTACATTATTTCTAGTTTTCAGATGTCGTCCAAGACAAACAGAAGCTTTTCCTGAACTCTAAATGTGTTTCCTCACTTCGAGCCTTTCAGTGCTGCCAGGATGTCCTGTAAAGACCTCTACCAGTACATTATAGTAAGTCTGGACTTTAGTATTAGTCAGAAAGTTCTAACAAAACATACTTTACTGGAAATGTAATGGTCATCATTGTGATTTAATAAAACACACATTTCCCTGTCTAGTCTGAGAAAGACCTCATACATGCTCTGTTTTCTTTCTAATCATTCCCATTGTGCATGTCAGTAAATTACCCGTTTGGAACAAATCCAAGTACTATATTCAGGTTTCTGTGTAAGTCTGATTGCTACATGTAATATGTATTTCATATGGAATATGTAAGTGCTTTCCTTCCCGTATATGATTTGCATGTGTAAACCACGTAGTGTTTCCACCACCTACATGCTGCTACATGCTAATAATGATTTCTGTTTGTCAACAGATGCATTTCATTACCATAATCAGCTATAATTAGCAACTGGAGTCATTAAACCTCTTTTATTTTTGCTGTGGCCCATTAGATAGATGATAGATGGATTTGGGTAGGTAGGTAGGTTGGTAGATAATTAGGTAGGTAGGTTGGTTGGTGGGCGGGGAGGTAGTTTATTAGTCCTAAAGGAAATCAAGTACATTTTTCTAGTAAAGTTTCATCCGAAACCAACCACATAAAAAGTAAAATTAGCTCTATATACATTAGTGGAATTGGTTAAGGTAATGAACTAGTAATCAAAGGGTTGGGCTTTTGATTGAGGCCCTTAACTCCCAACTGTTCAGACAATACAAAGTCACAGAACTTTAAGCTGTTTGTATCCACAAACATCTAATAAATACCAAATAGTTCCTGTAAATGTTGGTGTTGAGATGCTTTTGTGTGTTACGTGGTTGTTTAGAGTGGTGCAGCGGTCTGATACACTAGCCCACCAGCTCTGAGATCAGGGGGTTAAAACTCTATATCAGTTATTGTGTTAGCGTTCGGTCGCTCTGCCTGAAGAGACGTTGTGTAGTTTGTTACTCGCTCATATGAGTTTGTGTTGTGGCACCAGGTCGATCATCAGTATTCACACAAGTTCCGCGTGACCGTGGTGCGAGCGGAGAATGTTACTAAAGGAGCGCTCGGTGACCTGTGTAAGTGTGCACTCATCATTCATGTGACCCTTACAATAAAACCACACTGTAATCATTCAGCGTGCTGTGTGTGTGTGTGAGAGCAGTGGACACGCCGGACCCGTACGTCGAGCTGTTCATCCCGACTGCTCCGGAGTCCAGAAAACGAACGCGGCACATCGACAACAACATCCATCCCATGTGGAACGAAGAGTTCAAGTTCATACTGGATCCGAAACAGGACAACGTGCTGCAGGTCAGGAGGGTGACATTTAGTGTGAAGGATAAACTGGCAACCCAAAATCTAAAACATGTAATACAATGTCTTTATTTCTTACACACACACACACACCTCTGTCATTGTAGATGACCCTGATGGATGCCAACTACGTCATGGATGAGACTTTGGGCACAGCGAAATTTCTCATCAACAAACTAAAACTGGGGCATCAAGAGATGGTGGTTCTGCAAATCGGCAAGGTGAGCAAACTCGAGTTCGAGTGTCTGGATCCCATCCACACGGGGGCGATGTCCGGGCGTAACCACTAACATTCAAGGTCACGATGGCTTAGTGTATGAGCCCTGTTGCCTCACAGCAAGAAGTCCCGGGTTTGTGTCTAGGATCGGCCTGGGATGAGGGGGGGGGCTTTCTGTGTGGATTTGGCATGTTTTCCCCACGTCCATGTGAACTTTGGGTACTCCGGTTTTCTAGTACAGTCCAAAAGCATGCAGAGCAGGTGAATTATACCAGACCAGTCCATGAGTGTAGAGTTTAGATAGATAGAACTTTATTGATCCCTTTGGGTGGTTCCCTCAGGGAAATTAAGGAACGAACATGACGTTAAAATGTAGGTCAGGGGTGTACAAACTTTTTGCAAAGAGGACCAGATCTGGTGAGATGAGAATGCGTGGGGGCCCGAAAATGCAGCTCAACGTTTTTTTAAACTAAAAAAGATTTATTTTCATATTTAAACATTTTTGTCTGTCCTTAGGGGAAGATTAAACATATAATTCACTGTAAACATTTTCTTTCTAAAACATTGTCGTCTTTACACAACTGATTGTTGAAACGTTTGTGTTTGTGTCTTCGTGTGGACGAGGCTTCAGGTTGCAGTTTTTTATTCGTTTTAAATCTTAATTTGTGTTTTTCTTCTTCCACCAGAACACCAAAGTTTACCTGGAGATGTTACTTGAAGTTTGGTAAGAACACCGCAGTACATTCTCAGTGTGTTAGCGAGTACTAGCACTTGTTAGCGCGTGTTAGCATGTGCTAGCGCTTGTTAGCGTGTGCTAGCGTGTGTTAGCGCGTGTTAGCGTGTGCTAGCGCGTGTTAGCGTGTGCTAGCGTGTGTTAGTGGTGGTGTTATTGGTTCTGGTTGTGTAGTTCCTCCACAGATCTGCGCTTCAGTCTGACTCTGTGTGATCAGGAGAAAATGTTCCGACAGAACCGGCGGGACCGGGTCATGCTCGCTATCAAAAAACTCCTCAGCATGGAAAACCCACGATTCCTTCCAACCACACCCAAAGAGGTCAGTTCTTTTTACAGAACCGGACAGAACCATACAGAACCTTTTACAGAATTTTTAATAGAACCTTTAATAGAACCTTTTATAGAATCTGTCCAAAGTTAGGATTCACTTTGTAATTCAGTGTTTTTATGTTATTAAAATGAAGCCGAACATGTTTAATATTCTACATTCTACAAGTCACATTGGTATGTTCTCCCAATCCACTTCACAAGAAACCACCTATCATGCTCTTGAAGGAGTTCCCTGAGGTGCTGAGCACTTGTTGACTGTATTCACTCTCTTGGTGAACGATACACAGAATGACAAGATGTCACGGTGAATAATCCTTTTTGAGATCATTGGAACGCTTCCTTGTGGAGACTCGTACACCACAGTGTGACCAGTAGGACTGTCCACAAGCAAGGATTTTGTTGGTGGACCAGTGGTCGTCATTTACTCCAACTAATCGACTAGTAGTCGACTAAAAATATCATTTAGACCGGGATACATATTAGTGAAGTTTTACCTTTAATGCTGCTGCAGATCACAAT
>JAOTRQ010092119.1:0-10740 GCA_028565875.1 Hoplisoma paleatum
GACCTAGTGCATGTTTTTGGACTGTGGGAGGAAACCGGAGTACCCGAAGGAAACCCACGCTGACACGGCGAGAACATACAAACTCCGCACAGAAAGTCCCCCAGACCGACCCGGGGATCGAACCCGGGACTTCTTGCTGTGAGGCGACAGTGTTATAACCACTCAGCCACCGTGCCACCAGAACCCCTCTACTCCAATATTAATATTAATAATAATAACTTTATTACATTTCCTTTAAATGTCATGGTACAAATGTATCTCTAATGACTACCATGTTTGATAAATATTACAGTTTATATATTTCATCCCTCCATCTTGATTATGATCTTGATTTGTTTTGATTTCTGATCGTATTGATTCTCTTATATTCAGCTGTATCATGATCTCCAGACTTGTTTTCTTCATGTCTTGATGAGCTTTTCCTTCAGTAGAACGTTTTGGTTGATGACTTTCTTGTGTCCTTGTTCTCCACCCTGTTCCCGACTTGTTTGCAGGGCTTTCGGAACGTAACCATTTTTCGGGTTCCGCTGTAAATTACAGCGCTCTGCTTTTAGAGGATGCTACCGGCAGGCTGTATGTGGGAGCCAGAGAGGCTCTGTATGCCCTGGATGCAGCTAATATCTCGCTTATCCACAATAATAGTTATGTAAGTATTTTAATATTTCATTTGATTTGCCACACGTGCCTAATTTTCTCACTGACTTGTGTGTGATTTGTATTTGTTGTTGTTGTTGTTGTTGTTGTTGTTTACTGACAGATCGAATGGGCTGCATCTGCAGAGCAGAAGAAACAGTGTTTAAGCAAAGTGGGAGTGGGTCAGGTAGAACCTTCTGGATACTTAGAATTCAGCTCCTGTCTTTTCTTTATGTCAGGCGTCGTAAATAATGTGAAATGAAAACATAAACACTTATTTGTCATCATATTTACTTGTCGTCATGGTAGTGAAGTGAAACGTAACCTATTCTTAACTTGTCACGTGCAAAATGATAAGCTACGTGAGCTTGATAGTTAATATGTGTATTAAAATAGAATTCTAGGAAGCACAGTGGGGTTTAGTGGTCGTCTCAGGTTCGATTCCCAGAGTAAAGCATTCCAGGGCATTCTGTGTGGAGTTTGCATGTTCTCCCGTGTCTGTGTGGGCTTCCTACAGGCACTCTGGTTTCTTCCAGAGTCCAGGTTACAGTCAGGTAAATTGATGATATGGAAATTATCCTCTGTGTGTGTGTGTCTGTAGTCTGCAACAGATCAGCAACCTGTTCAGGTGTTCAGTGTATTCATTCTTATATTGAATTGTAGAAGCATTTTTTATGATTTTATATGTGTATTTCTGTAATTGTTGTTATTTTATCATGCCACAGACAGAATGCTACAATTACGTTCGTTTTCTTGACCGTTATAATGAGACGCATCTCTACACGTGCGGGACGCATGCCTTCCGCCCTCGCTGTGCTTATATCGTAAGGATTTTTTAATTCTTTAAATGTTCATGCATTCATTTTAATTTGAATGTTCTGATAAGATTTTGTGCGGATGTTTTGTGATTATGTGTTGTTTTATCAGGATTTGGAGCGATTCAGCTTTGTACGTTTTGAGGACGGTAAAGAGAAATGTCCTTATTATTCAACAAAAGGATTCACCGGGCTTATTGTAGGTAAGCATTATTACACCGTCTGCAGTACAGACACAAGAACCGTTCAATACTGTGACTATAAGTTTATATACGGTGTGTTATAGATGAATGAACGTTGCACATATTATGTTGTTGTCCCATTTCTCAGATGGTGAGATGTATTCTGCTTCTCAATATGAACTTCGTAGCAACCCTGATATCCGCCGTAACTTCCCTTTTCCCAACCTGAAGACTGAAGAGACTCCGATCAGATGGCTTCAAGGTAATCGTCAAGATATACAGTACATGACTCCTAATCATTTCTAATAATGATTTTTATTTTTTGTAAATTTGGTCTTGTTTTTTCAACAACAACAGTTTATATGAAAGCAACTACATGTGCCTCCTTTTCCAAATATAATGGTTCTTTAGCAGGTTTTTAAATACATACTTTTAAACTAAAATTTTAAATCAAACTAATAGCTCTGTATCTTTTAATGCAGTCTGCAAAATGTTTTTGATTGCGCACTGCCGATGCACTGCTGCACTCCCATCAATAATAATGATATAATAATATAATATATAAATCATAAGGATATACAATGATACCTTACAACCAGATAATAAAAAAATAAGCAATCTTGACGCAACACTGACATTAATACATGACAATCGCAGGTAACAGGTTGCTCACTACTGCCCCCTGGTGTGTGTAAATGTGTTTTTCACTGCACGGATTGGGTTAAATGTGGACAAAAAGTATTTTAAATTGAATTCTTTAGTGTAATATTCTTTATTAGATCCTTTAGGTCTGAGGGCGTGGTTGTAGAGATTATTATGACTTATTATTACGTAGATCACAGTGTGACCGCTCGTTGTTGACAAATGTGTTTATTTTGCTATTTTGAACACAGTTTTGATAAACTGAACACAGTTTTGTTCGTTTCATATGACTGCAGCATTCGTTTGGAAAGCTCAAGTGTGTATTGTGCCAACTGTGTTCCTTGCAGAGGCGGATTTTGTTGGCTCAGCGCTATTACGAGAGAGCATCAACAGTTCCACGGGGGACGATGACAAAATTTACTTTTTCTTCACGGAAAGGAATCCAGAGCAAAAGTCTTTATCCAGACAGGACAGACTCGCCAGAGTGGCCAGAGTCTGTAAGGTAAAGAATATCTTTAATATTTAAGATGTGAGTCAGGACTGCTCTTTGAATACAATCCATTCATCTATTTTCTGTAAATTATTAAATATATTTTGTGTCTGGATTAATGAACAGCTATGAACATCGTTTCCAGTAAATGGGTGAAACGGGTGAGAACGAAACAAGTAATATCTCCTTATGTGAGAGTAATTTTGTACTTCATGAACATGTTTTGTAGAGTTAAGCATAGACCTGTTCCAACTTGTTTAAAAATGAAGTTTAATATGTCCCCATTAAAAAACGTGTGGGTGATCATGCAACTGTCTCTATATAAATCCACAATAATGCACCGAATGTGCCTCCCCCGGGGTTGAAGTTTGATGACCCCCTCGGACTAAAGGACTAAAGTTTGTTGTAGGTGGCGCTCTGATGTGGCTGATTTGTGCTGGAGCATGATCATGATTCAATACTTCATAAGAGTCCCTGAATCAGCATCGGTGTTCCTGTGATGTTGTGTTTTTATTATTATTGGATATGTGTGCTCGTGATGATGTTTAGATCGCCGAGAAAACAGGTCAGGTCCCTCACTGGCTGGTTTGGCAAGTAATGAGAACAGAAAAGCTGGAGAGAAAAGTAGGCCACAGTGTGGAGGCACACATAATCCACAGATACCCACGGCACTTATCGTGTTTGCCAGGATCAGAAAATAGCTTGATTTTATTTTTGGTGTTTGCGTCCCATCGTAATTACGACCATCTTGGAACCATTTGTAGTTGGGCATGTGCTTTAATGACATCTACTAAACAACCTTTGATACTCCTTTATAATCAATTGGGTGTTTTATCTAACAATACAACACCTAATTCTAGAGTTTGGGGTTATTTTTTATTGGGGTTTATCAGAGTTGAACTTAGACCACGAGCACTAGGTATCATGTCTGTATACTACACAGGAAATACTGATATATTTAGTAATTTATTCATAAATTCTAACTTACAAAGTATTATACAGAAAACAGTGGGGTTTGACGTAAGATGCCCCGTCACCTGTCCCTGGTTTGATTCCCGGTTTTGGCAATTTGGGGCTTTCGTTGGAGAGGATGCATGTTCTCCTCATGCCTGTGTGGGCTTTCTACGGGTACTTTGGGTGTCCTTTATTAGTCCAGACATGCAGTTCGATTAACTAGAGATCCTGAATTGAGATTGTCCCGTGTGTGTGTGTCTGTACCATGTATCCGTCCTGTCCGTGTGTGTCCCAACGTGACCCTTTGTTCACAGGTCAAAAATTCAATACGGTTCTATTTCAGTTCTTTACCTTGGGCTGGAGCAATGAGATTAAAATTTTTCCACTGTCACGATTGTAATAATTCTTCTGCCGAAAACACGGTCATGTTTACAATAGATACACAATGGCTATCGGATCAAATCAGCGTATAATTTTAGTCTGATGTTTTTTTTACATGGTAATGAGCTCAAACAATCATTAAATCAGGCAAAGTTGTTTGAAAAGAGTCTCAGATGGTCATTACTACTTCCGGTTCAGATCCAGCCCATCTATATGCTGGAACTACTGAATGTAAGAGCAGCGTGGTGGGTCGCGTCCAGCGTCCCACACAAAAGCTACAGCATTTATCTTTATAATCTTCTTATAATTAATGACTCACATAAAAAAACTGTTTTCCTCCTACTTTCAAATGCCAAGCACATCTCATTCAATGAACTGGAATAAAACAGGGTGTTCATGAAGTCTGGAAACATGGATTCATGTATATTAAACTACTTCATGCATTAATCTATTAATACAGCGCTTAATACTATTTAGGGTCACAGCAAGACACACACTGTGCAAATACACTAAACACCTGAACAGGCCGCCAGTCTGTTCCAGGGTACAGAAACACACAGACACACACACACGCACACACACACACACACAAACACGAAGGACAATCTCATTATCTCCAATTAACCTGACAGTATGTCTATGCACTGTGGAAGAAAGCAAGATGTTCTGTGTTTGATTCCCCGTGTAAAGCAATCCAGGGATTCCTGTGTGTCTCCTTCCACAGTCCAAAGACATGCCATTAGGCTCATTGGAAATACTGAAACAATCCTGTGTCTGTTCCCTGAAATAGACTGGCAACCTGTTCATGTATTCAGTGTATTTGTCCAGTTAGTGTCCCACCGTGACGCTAAATAGGATGAAGTGCTGTTAAAACCAGATGATGGGTTTATGGATGGATGTTAAAACAGTTCATTCTGAAGGTGTTTAGTAAGAATCGGGGAGTTTAACTTGAAAGCTAATAGAGTTCCAAACCTAAAAATGATTAAACCGTGTCTCCATGGACTTGGTTTGTGGAACAAGGAAAGTCCCAGTTTCCCAAAACTGTTACAACACTGTGCCGCGTATTATTAAATCAAATCGATATATAAACCTCTTAGCAACACCGAAACTAGATGATTAATTCATGGTGTTGGTTTATGCATTCTAGTGACTATCTATAGTTTAATTAGGACTAGCACTAGGCGTTAAGGGTAGTGATGGCTTGGTGGTTAAGGTGCTGGACTAGTGATCAGATGGTCTCAGGTTTAAGCCCCACTACCAGCAAATTGCCAAATGTGGTCAACAGAAAAGTTTTAATCCACATATTATTTTGCATTGGATTTAATGCTAAACTGTGTAATGTGATCGATACCTAAAGTTTAAATCGAATGTATAGAGTCCACCGTCAAGCATTTATAGACATTTTGTATTGACAAACTGGATTGTGTTGAATAAAACTTAATAGACTGAATGGTTGTAATCGAGAATTAAATATTTTAATCTCATCGATATCTTTTATTTAGGGCGACATCGGGGGGCAGAGAACTCTTCAGCGGAAGTGGACGTCCTTTCTGAAAGCTCGACTGGTGTGCATCATCCCTGATTATGAGCTGCACTTCAACCTCCTGCGTAGTGTGTATGTCCTAGAAGTACCAAACATACGCGACACCATCTTCTACACAGTCTTTGGACTTGAATGGTAAGAAAAGTCATGAAATGATATTACATCACAGCAGACCTTTACTACAATCATATAAAACGATCATTTTTACCTATTAGAATACCTTTTCACCACTGTGCTTTTTACACACTTTTTAAACCCGATCCGTGAAGTGAAACACACATTTACACACACTTGTGAACTAGGGGGCAATAGTGAGCACCGATGTGCAGCCCTATTATAGCCCTCAGGGAGCAGTTAAAGGTTAGATGCCTTGCTCAAGGGCCTTTCAATCGTGACTTGTTAGCTCTAAATATTAGTAGTTTCCTCCCACAGTCCAAAAAATATGCAGTCAAGTTCATTGAAGGTACTGAATGTGTGTGTTAATCTGTACCCTGCAGCAGACTGGCGTCCTGTTCAGGTGTTTAGTGTATTCGCCAAGCGTGTTTCCCACTGTGGCCTTAAATAGGATTAAGTTCCACAAGACCAAAGACAAGCACTCAGGCCAGTCTAAGCTGTTAGTGAGTGTGCGTTCCTGACTGGGATATACTACTTCTGAACATTTTCACTTTTATACTGGAACCAATGTACATTAATAAAAATCATTAACAGTTCTTGTCTGTGTCCCACATGTTGGCTCATTTAGGAAAAATTCTAAAACATCTGCTATCTGCCAGTACGCCATTAAAGACGTCCAGGCTGCATTTGATGGACCTTACATGGAAGTTCAGGACTCAAAGTGGATGGAATACACTGGGAAACTTCCAGAACTTCGGCCTGGCTCGGTGAGGACTGTTTTAAACGTTTTAAAACTGTTTTTAATTCTGTATTTTTAAATACAAGGACTATACAATATAAATCGGTTATTACTGTCTAAACCTTTATAACACATTACAGCAAGTAATACGATGTTTACGACCCATTCATGAATAAAATGTCACACTCATTTGAGTAGAATAACGATTGCTATAAACAGCTTTTAATCTGCTATAGTGCTTATAGCTTTTATATTCAGGTAATCGAGTAAAAATCACATCATGTGAGCTTATACAATGTTAATGACACTGTCATAAGCATTTTAGGCTTTTCAACAAACTGTTAAAAGCATGAATTGTTTTTGGAAAGTAAATTAATTTGTATGCTTTATAACAAATTGTCTACAAACTGATTATGATACAAACTAAATGATGCATTATTGGCATTCGTGTATCTGAGTCGGACATTTGATTACGAATCTCATATTATTCTCTCTCCTTTTTTTGCATCTTTCAAGTGCATAAATGATCAGCATCGTGCACAGCTTATAAATTCATCTTGGGACCTACCGGATAATATCCTCACGTTTGTGCGACGACACCCCTTGATGGCTAGAGAAATCCAACCGATCGGTGGGCAACCCCTGTTGTTCAAAAAGAATGTGAACTACACCAGGATAGCGGTACATAAAGTCACGGCGGTGGATGGAAACGCCTATAACATGATCTTCCTCGGAACAGGTGACTCTTCTTCTTTGATTAGACTGTAGTAACAGTATGGAACAGTTTGTGTATGTGTTGTGCATGTTGATGTGAGTACAGACGATGGCTGGATGCACAAGGCTGTACAGCTTGGAGATCGAGTTCACATCATTGAAGAGATTCAACTGTTTAGAGAGTCACAGCCCATAAACAATCTGATTATTTCACAGAAACAGGTACAAACTGCAGAATATATCAAACAGTATACAGCAAACAACACAATAAACAGTTTGTGTATATAAGTATATAACTTACTACAGATGTATTCTTTTATTAACAGAACAGTATATACGCGAGCTCAGATACCGGAGTGGTACAAGTCTCGCTGTCCTCCTGTGGCCGATACGTCTCGTGTTATGATTGTGTCTTCGCACGGGACCCTCTGTGCGGTTGGGATGGGAGATTTTGTGTTGCATTGTCTTCACACTCACGCAGGTGAGCGCACAACAGCTTTGAGATGTGCGCGTGTCTCGTCGTAAAATGTTATTCAAAGCTCAGACCGATCACCTGCACGTCTTCTTTTACAGATCCAAGCTAACTCAGGATATTGAGATGGGTAACAGAGGTTGTGAGAACATTACAGCTGATGGTGTGTATGTTACACATTTTTAGATGTTTGCTAGATGATAAAACCTCGAGCATTCACATTTTATACATTTATAGATCATTTTGTTATATTTTATATTGTGTTGATGCTTCCTTCCAGTTCCATGCATTTTATTAGCTAGGTGTGTATAGAATAGATTTAATTTTCTCTAATTATCCTGGCCACTATCCTGTTTTTGGACTATGGGATAGTGCTCCCCACTGAGCAACCTAACCCTCACCATCACCAAACAGACGTTTATTACAGATCTTTATTAGTGTCAACAGACACGTGGTAGAGTTTAGGTAGAGAACACAAACATGTGGTTTGATTTGGTTATTATATGGTGGAAACTATTGCGTTTAATCTAATTATAGGGTAAGTTTATATTTTAGCAATGTTCTGTTACTGCTTTATCATTTTAAGTTTTTTGTCTTCTTCTTCCAGGACTGGTGTCCCATCGCACTCGTACTGTGATGGTGGGCCATGATGTGCTTTTACTCTGTGAACTTCACTCTAATCTGGCGGTTCCTTGCTGGACTCTTAACGGTGAACAACTACAAGGCTATGCGGTGGAATTTGGCTACCGCGTTGGTACAGATGGCCTTCTTGTGATTGGGGCTCAGACCGGGCAGAGTGGACATTACCGCTGTTATGCTGTAGAGAATGGAGTTTGGATCCCGGTGTGCAGCTACATGGTCAAGGTGCAGCCTGTTCCTTCCTATTTATCAAATCTATCCAGGTATCCAACAGCGCTGCCCGAGAACTTCTTTACCACGACTGTACTGCTCATCAATCCCACTAGTCCCAGCGGACTAAATGAGCAGCCCTTGCACTCCCTACCTTCTAGTCCAGACTCGCCCACCAATCAACAACACATGGAGGCTGTATATATCATCCTGGTGGCGGTTTTCGGTGGGTTGTGTTTGGTGCTAACTGTGGTCTTGCTGTATGTCAGCTTTTGCACACATAGTGCCCATGGTGGCGGGAAGTACTCTCAGGACGAGTTTTCAGTTACTCCTGTTTCAGAGAGGAAACGGAGCTCTCATGTGGAACTCAAGACCATTTCTGGCCACTGCAACGGCAGGACTGACGTTCACTACATGACGGGCTCAACAGAAGTACAACTCATGCAGATTATTCCAGGCATAGATCAGGTCAACCCCAACGTGCAGCCTCCTCCGGCTCCACCGCTTCCGAATCCGCCACCCGTGCCATCCGCAGATTACGCGAACGGCTTGTCAACCGCGTTACCCAGCGTGTTACGGAAAATGAACGGGAACAGTTACATGCTCCTGACACAGACGGACACTGATATGACCTCGCCGCTGTACCATTCCTTCACAGAGGAGCTCAGCAGGATTCTGGAGAAGAGGAAACACACTCAGCTGCATGTCGGGCCGGACGAGAGCTCCGTGTAGCTCCGTCTCTTTGCTTGTTGGCTCCTTTTGGCAAAACCTGTGTTTAAATTATGGTGTATTATACTGTATTTGCACTGTATGCTGATGTATACCTCCAGTTTATCCGAATCATATGTAATTTAAGATTTGAAAATTTTTATATTTAATATCTCAAAGCTTATATATTGTATCTAATATTATATATTCGGGTTAGGGACGACTCCTGTGTCATGTCAACATGCAAACAAAAAAGAAATCAACAATGCTGAATCAAAAAGCAAGGTACATGCAGTGATAATCATGCTTATTCATTTATCCTCTATAACTGAAACACTGTACACAACATAATATACTGTAACTTAATAATATACTGTGGTTGTATTAGTTATCTAAACATACATAGAGAGGGCAGAATGCCGTGGCCTTGTAAAGATATAGATTATACCAGTTTCGACCGGTTCTCAGGTCAGCATGACCACTGACAGTTTCAGCCCCTGTAAGTACAGTATTCAGAACTTTTTGCACACCTGATTGAGTCACGGATTTCTTAAATCGTTGCTTAAATATCAGTTTAAATGTATTTTTGTCTGTATAGACACATGTAAAAATGTTGAGACAGGGGCATACGTGTGTATCACACAAACCACATCATCTTCCTTTCACTTGGTAATTGTTTTGGAGCTGAGAACATCACTGCAGTGACGCAGCAGTCTTGCTGCTGAGCTGTCTGTGGTTACAGTGGTTCGATTTTGCTCTACATGATGTTTTCAGTATCAGACATGTCTGGGCAGAAGCACCCCGTCTGCTTACAGCATGTGCAGAATGATTTTTGAGATTTCTTTTGTTATAAGATGTCGCTGTGATGCTATTATATGTTTCTATAAAATACCAGTAAGCTTCCCCATCACTGGTAGCTTTACACATATGTACTGATACACCCTACATGCTCTTTTTAAGATATGTGATGAACCAGATGTCTGCTTTTCTTAAATAAGTGAACCCATCCGAGCACAACAGTCCGGCCGGCAGAGACAAGGTTGGCATGGCGGCTTTATGGATCGAGTGAATTTATAATATATAACTTTTTCTTTGTATAATTAAGTTTCAGGTTGCTTTTCATGATGGTATCATCTGTATTAGTCCTCATGGCTGTATTTATGACAGGGGCATTACATGCAGTGTAGTGGAAAAGCTACATTATTTATGTTTGCTTCCTTTAAATACAAGCATTTTGAAATGATTTCCTCCTGTCCCAATGTATTACATTTACAAAATACAATTCGATTGGTCAGTAAACACACTGGAATATGTTTTCTCATTTTGCCAGCTCAAACAAACAGAAATGTACTTCATTGCATTTCAGAATATGCACCTCTTTAAGAAATTGTGTTTATTTTCTTTAAAGATGGAAAAGGTGAGTATCTGTTTCCTCCCACAGTCCAAAAACATGCACTAGGTCGATCGGAAATGTGAAATTGTCCAGTAGTCTCACAAGTTCCCA
>JAOTRQ010092130.1:0-10739 GCA_028565875.1 Hoplisoma paleatum
TATATGTGTGTGTGTGTGTGTGTGTGTGTGTGTATATATGTATACACTACACAGTATATATACACACACTATATATACACACACTAAACACACATACACACTCTCTGTATACACACACAGTATATATATATATATGTATATACACACACACTGCACTGCGGCCTGTCAGCGCCGCTCATAGCATCGTTAGCATAATGTACAATCTTTACCATTATAGCTTCATAATCCTTTTATCAATATGAAATGTTGGTTGTTATTTATTGTTGTTATGATTATTTATCAGGTAAAAATGTTTTTGATCTTTTTGACGTTTTGTGTTTATGACTGGGTTTGCTAAAGTAACTCGAGCGATGGCGTTTGTTTTTACTCCATACCCGTTTTCCGGCCAAACCCGCCCCCCGCTCTCTCTCCGTCTTCACTGATTGGTTGGTGGCGCGCTTCGGAGCAGCCAATCACGGCCGAGCAGGGCGGGCTCATCTCAAAACGGGTAGGAGTTAAATCGACGGTGTTTGTGGAATCGCCGCTGTTTTATTCAGTTTTACACACAAACGCGCGATTTAAAAGAGAAACGGTGTCCTAAACGTCTCATTAACAGAACACGACCGAGTGAGTGAGTGTATATGCCGTCACACACGCGTCACTTCCTTTCCTCGGACACTGTTATCACTGTTCTGCACGAGTTCTAGTGTATAAACACCTTGTTTGTTAGTCTCGATGTGATTGTGTTCTTTTCCTTAATGCATTTGTCCAGCACCCAGCTCACCATTAACACCGCCATCGTCTACATGCATCGCTTTTATATGCTCAACTCCTTCACCAAGTTCCATCGAAACGTGAGTATTTCATCTGTAAACGCGTCTCTGTTATAGAAACACACACCAGGGGGCAGTAGCGAGCACACGTCCCTGGAGCGGTGTGCAGTCACGCGTCCGGTTGTCAGAGCACCGGGGCACGACCGCCTCCTCCATCGATGGGGGAGCGGAATCTGGTACACACACACACACACACACACACACACACACACACACCCTGGACGTGGTATCACCCTGTCCTGTGTTACAGATCATCTCTCCTACGACTCTGTTTCTGGCTGCTAAAGTGGAAGAACAACCCCGGAAACTTGAACACGTGATTAAAGTGGCCCACGCCTGTCTTAACCCTCAAGAAGCGCCGCTGGACACCAATAGCAATGTGAGTTTCAGAGCCGCGGATCTTCAGAGCTTCGTTCCATCCTGAATGTCCTGTGGAAATCTGGTGTGCTCTCTCTCTCTCTCTCTCTCTCTCACTCTCTCAGACGTACCTTCAGCAAGCTCAGGAGCTGGTGCTGCTGGAAACCATCGTCCTGCAAACACTCGGTGAGTGCCGTCACAGCTCTCGGCCGGACGCCGTGTTCAGGGCCGGAGTCTAAATACGCTGCGTTGTGTTTCAGGGTTTGAGATCACTATAGATCATCCACACACAGATGTGGTGAGATGTTCCCAGCTAGTGAGAGGTAAAACATCACCACTCGTGTTAAGCTGACGTGTTGGGCTTCAGTACCGGTGCTGGACATTAGTCCCGATTCTCGGTGAATAACGGCGCCGCTGAACATGGACTGCAATATGATGCGCTGGTTATGACACTATAAGGAGCGGTTGTTATCGTCATATCAAACACACACACACACACACGTGTTCACGTTCAGGTTCCTGTGTGTGATGGATGTGCAGCAGTTTACACTGAGATCCCCCGGTTATAACAAGACTGGTATAAATCGGGAGGATGTAAACACCTCTATGTACCGAGCACAAGTGTTTGTTTGTGTGTTGTTCTCGGTTACGTTTGTTTGTTTTGTTGTTTACTGTGTTTCGATTGAATCGTTTCCGTTAATAGATGAAATGATTTTTAATCACACAGCCATCGTGAGGGTTTTATGCTCCTCTGATGATTTGTGTCGAGTAGGAAAGAACAAAAGTGAATAATATTCGAATGTCTTAGTAAAGCTCTCTCTCTCTCTCTCTCTCTCTCTCTCTCTCTCCACAGCGAGCAAGGACTTGGCCCAGACCTCCTATTTTATGGCTACCAACAGGTTGTTACCCTGACCGTATTTAATGCACTACCATGGCACCCTATAGATTCCTGTTCGGCCTGCGTCTCCTCCCTGTAGCCGACGCCCTCGCTCGTGTGGGGCCGGGGGTCGAAGCTCCCCGACGGCCGACACGGTGCGGTGTACTGTACGAGGGCCCAGTGTCGGTGTGGGAGGGTGAACGCACGGTTCGAGGTGTAGAGGTGCTGGTGACTATTGCTTGAATGACAGTGCAGTAGGTGTAATGAATGTCAGCTCAGGGTAAAATAGATGCCGTGGCGGTAAGTAAATCCACTCGCAGTTCCTTTTTTTATTTATCACTGTCTGTTTTGGATACTGATGCTAAAATGTGGGACCCAGTAACGAGTCCATAATGCATTCGTCCGGTGTTTAGTGTTAATCTCATCCACGGGGGGACACAGACTGGAGGCAAGACCCTGAATAATTAGTAATTAATAAATCTCATTTACTGCAACGTTCAGCGGTCACGATGTGTTCGGTCGGCGGCGGGATACAGATCAAACCGTGAACCTCCTAACATGTAACAGTCACTACATGTGGTAACCATGCTCGTAGTTAAAGTCGTCTCTCGACGTTTCTCACGCGTCATTAAAACCACAGAGTAAACGCAAACAACCACAGAACCCTCCGAGACTCGACTCCCCCTGGTGTCGTGGAGGTGAATTATCTTACCGGCTCCGTGCGGGCTCCAAATCCCTTCCGGCTAATGAAAATGCGTTTGATTTATTAATGATTAAGACACGTTTGTGCTCCTCTCTTAAATCCGACCTCCTCATCCCATCACTTATCGATCAATGTTGGTTCAGCCAGACACAAAAACACACCGAACGTTCAGGTTCCATTCAAACGGAAGAATGTTTACTGTACATGAAAATACCATGAACCTGTAACCTCTCTTTATTACAGAGTAAAGCAGCCTGCTGTGTGTGTGTGTGTGTGTGTGTGTGTGTGTGTGTGTGTGTGTGTGTGTGTGTGTGTGTGTGTGTGTGTGGAAACGAACTTGTAGTGACGATGCTGTTTCATCAACAAGTTTAGAATCAGTCTGGCATGGGTTCGATTCTGTGGGACGTCCCGGGTTCTGTCCCGGGTTTTGTCCCGTGACTGATCTCGTATAGAAATTCATCCCATCTACAGTGGTGGGATTGAACTAAATCCACATGACACCGTTTAGTTTAACGTTTATCTTCTGGTGATCTGGTTTTAGTTCACTGTGTGTGTGTGTGTTTGTGTGTGAGAGAGAGATTCTTTGGATCTGTTTCCGTACGTGTGTGTCGGTCGATGAAAGTCGTGTATGGTAGTCCTCGGTGTGACCAGATGAGACTATTACGTGTGTGGTTTGTTTATCGTGTGGTTAATAACGTGTCTTCTTCCCCCCCCCCCCCTCTGGTTTTCTCATACAGTCTGCACCTGACCACGTTCTGTTTGCAGTACAGACCCACCGTGGTGGCCTGTGTGTGCATCCACCTGGCCTGCAAGTGGTCCAACTGGGAGATCCCCATCTCATCCGACGGGAAACACTGGTGGGAGTATTTAGATCCCACGGTGACGCTTCAGCTGCTGGATCGTGAGTCTGTTACAAACACTTTCACACCGCTTAGAATCACAACCCCACCTCACGGGGAGCCACTGAGGGTGATCATGGAACCCGGGGGCCCCGGGGCCTCGTGCTGTGAGGTGCTGCTGAGCATTAAAGAAATGGTGTACAGCAAGTGAATGGTACCGACCGTCACTTAATCTCAATGTCTTGAATGATCTAAATACTTGAAAGTCCTTCGTGTTTATTAACTGCAGGTAGAATGGAATGTAACTATTATTACACGTGTGTGTGTGTGTGTGTGTGTGTGTGGAAAGTTCTGATCCATCCACTCAGCAAATATATCTATATAAATATTAATATCACAAACGCACAGCCAAGTGCTGGAACTGAGTAAATACTGCTTATAAATATGAATATAACTGTGTGTGTGTGTGTGTATACAGTCATGAATGCTTTGAAGCTCCGCCCTCCCTTATATGAGAGTATATTTTATTATGGAGTAATAAATGTAGCGATAAACACCAAACACTGAGTGATGAACAAACACCGACTGTTGTTTCCTGCTTTAATCTTTCAGAGTTAACACACGAGTTTCTGCAGATTCTGGAGAAAACACCCAGCAGGTTGAAACGAATCCGGAACTGGCGGGTAAGTGGTGTGTGTGTGTGTGTGTGTGTGTGTGTGTGTGTGTGTGTGTGTGTACGGTTCTGTTGGTATGAAACTCAGTTTGTCGTTTCTTCAGGCCACTCAGGCGGCTAAAAGATCAAAGACGGACGTCCAGTCGGTGGGCGGTTCTTTTCAGATGACCCCTCAGAGTCAGGAGATGCTCCTCCTGGACACCAAACCGGACTCGATGTACCCGGAACCGTCGCCCTTGTTCCAGTTAGACACCGCCGCTCTCAACGGCCTGAGCAACCCGAGCTCCTCGTACGTCGACCTGCAGGGACTCCCGATGGGCGGCAAACCGCCGCCGCCGCCGCCGGCCGCTAACAAAATGAGCCTGGAGAAGTACCGTGAGAAACAGGCGGCCGAGCTGCTGCAGCGCCGTAAGCACGTCCATCTCCTGCCCGACGCCGCGTCCTCGTCGCTCTCCACCGCCTTGTTATCGTCGTCCTCGTCTTCCTCGACGCCGCGCTTCAAATACGCTCAGACCGGACAGGACCGGGAGACGAAGAGCGGCTCGCAGAAGCGCCGCCACCCGTCGTCCTCCTCCTCCTCCTCCTGCGTGGAGAACGGCGCCGCCAACCAGGAGGAGCTGAAGATGAAGATCAAGATGTCCGAGAGCGGCGGGAAGAGTCGACACAGTCCCCGTCCGGGTCGCGAGAAACACCGAGCGACCCGACACGACGCTCCGCACGGCCACACGCAGACCGGCCATCACAAGGGCCACCGTCCGTCCAAGGGCCACGCGGTCCCGCCCGCTCCGACGAGTCACGGCCAGCTCGGGAAGACGGACCGCAGACCGACGGAGGGCCCGAGCTCGGACGCCGGCGCCGCCTCGCTCATCCTCAACGGGCAGCACATGGACTACGCCAACACGTTTAACATGCTCGACTCGCTGCTCAACGCCCAGAACATCAACTTTTAACACGTCGGACACGCAGACGCACGCGGGCGAGAGAAACATAAACGCTTCGGTCCGTTTACATTTCACCGCGGCCTCCCCTCGGAAACGAGGGGTGGGGGGGGGGGAGTCGCGGCGAACTGCGTAACGATTCTTTTAATGCTTACTACCAGATGAACAGCCGGTGAAACCCTCGCGTGGTTTGTAACGGTGAGGATCGAGGCGGTGATGACGCAGAAGTGTTTCTACTGTAATCTTGATTCTGTTCCAAATCAAAAGGATGAATTGTAAAGAGACTTTGTTTACGTCCTGATGGGGGAGGGGGGGGGAGGGGGTGCAGAGATTCGATCTTCTTTATTGTTTGTTTTCTTCCACTTTAGAAACGTCGAGTCTGTATAATAATCATAACGCTCAGGTTCAGACCCGCTTCCACATACAAGATCACGTTTATAAACATATCGACTCGGGGGGTCGAAGGTTCTGCGGCGTTCCGTGCCGGATTTGCTATATGGTCCCCCGTGTCTTTCCCGTCGTCCCCGGTCCTCCTACCTCATAGTCGTTCAGACCCTGATAATAAAAGTGAACCGGATCCACACTGGTAAACTCCGGGTCCTGATCCTCTCCGGGTTTTTTCTACACTCGTTCCTCTCGCCGTCTGAATGTGACACGTGAGTTCCGTCCGTCCTGAACACCGTCGTCCACATAAAAGAGAACAAGAGGATCTGCACACTGGTTCTGTATCTCTCGTCCTCCTGGGTTCGATCCGCAGGGTGAGACGGGGCCCCCGGGTTCTTTCTCTAAACCTCCCGCCCGTCCCCCAACACACCCACGCACACCCACACACACGCACACACCCACACCCACACCCCCACGCACACACACACACACCCACACCCATGCACATGCACACATACACACACCCACGCACACACACACACCCACGCACACGCACAGACCCACGCGCACGCACACACATGCACACACGCACGCACACACACACACCGACCCACGCGCGTACACACACACGCACGTACACACACACATGTGTATGTTCCTAACGACAGTCCGGAAAATCAAACATGCAGCTCTTTAGGATGCACAAACCCGGTGCACTGCAGTACCGGTTCCGAGCCTGGATAAATAGGGAGGTATGTGGGGAAGTGAATGGTGTAGAAGGACGGAGTAAAAGGAATGAGAGGAGTAAACCACGAGTTCTGCAGTGTGTGTTTATTAGTATGAACGTTCAGACCAGCTTCAGTCGTCAGCGGTGGATTGAAGTTTGTTTGTTTGTTTGTTTGTTTACTCTCCGGATCTTTTCAGTCGTCTGTAATGTGCACTAGACGACCCGACAGGAACGAGAAAATCACTTCCCCGTTTTTAACCACAAGCAGCTCGTGTCTCGCGCAATTAATAACGAATCACAATTTCCCCCGCTGTGTCCCTGGTGAACTGATCCTCGTCGTCGTGGTAACCCAGGAGTCTTTCGTCCCCGAATGAGTCGTGCGTCTCGCCTTTGCACAACGTCCGTACGGTCGCCGACGGCGCCGGACACTCGACGTCGTCACGGTAACGCGTCAGGAGGCGGAGTTTCCTGGCCTTCACGTCTGTGTAAGAGTTTTGGAACCAGAGTGTCATGGATACGAGTGTCATGGATACGAGTGTCATGGATACGAGTGTCATGGATACGAGTGTCATGGATACGAGTGTCATGGATACGGAACCTTGGATGATTTGTTTATTAAACCATCAGAAAAAGTGGTGCGTCTGTTTCTCGTTATAACGCAGCATTAAATCGTCATGGTAACGAGCGGTGATAAAAACGTCTTCATGATGAAGCACCAGCACGCCGGGGTATTAATATCACAAGTTCATAATGCATTATAATGCAGCTTCCACTGATTATAGAAATCACACTCACAAATACAACTGAACATGTGTTCAACATACACACACACACACACACAATCAACACACAATCCCCCCTCTACACACACAAACACAATCCTCTCCTCCCTCCATACACACACAATCGACACACAATCCCCCCTCTACACACACACTTAATCAACACAATCCTTTCCCACACACAATCCCCCCTTCCATACACACACACAATCAACACCCCCCCCCCTCCACACATACACACCCACCCACAATCACTGCAGTGTGTGTGAGGATAATGAATCGAGTACTAAAAATGTGCTGCTAAAAAACAAAATGTTCGGTGTTTGGAAAATAAAAAATGCTGAACATTTATTATCATTGCTATTAATTGTGTGATTGTGTGTGTGTAAGTACACGTGTGTAGCACAGGAACACACGGACCATCAGTGCTACACACTGTGCTACACACGTTAATCCTGAACGGGATTTTCTCCTTTCAGCTCAGTCATGAGACGCGAACCCACAATCCTGCGGTACCTCGTACAAGCACTAGAGGTCGTAACTACGGCCGAGAAATCCTTCTACACACGGTGAGGTCATGGTGCGTTACCGTGACGTCACAACACTCGAGCCGCTAGTAACGGTGTAACACCAGGAAATTCAAACATTTATAAACGGTAATAAGCTTATAAACACGAGGTTGTGAGTTCGAACCCGGTCCAGTAAGAGTGACGTGTGCACGTGCACCTGTCCGAAACGCTATAACGCGTTATGAGTGTTTCACAGCACTAGACGTTCAGGTCTTACAGGTTGTGAGTTCTAATCCTCTCTGATGAGGGACAGATCACGGCTTGTTAGTAATTAATTAAAAGCACTAATTATATAATTATATATATATAACTTAAATTCACTCCTCATGACAAACGAGCGCGCGCACGTCTCGCTACAACAACAGTCACGCGCTCGCGAGCTCGTTATGACGTCACTTCCTGCTACACGATGGCGGCAGGTGAACAGGTGAGTGGTGTTGTGTGTGTTTCGTTTGATCAAAGTTTGAGATGATTGTAATAAATATAAAAGATGGTTGTTGTGCAGCATGTCCTGAGACTGTTGGAGTTTAAACACAAAGATTTTAACAGCTGAGTTTTTATTTATTTTTATATTACACATGAAAAATAATATTTATTCAAACCTCATAAAATCTTCTGCTGCACTTTCAATTCATGATGGAGCTCACAAACACTTTATTATTTAAGTAATTATTGTAATTTTCACTGTATATTAATTTATATCTTTATATTATAATATATATTAGCTTATGTATAATTATTACGTCGAGTATTTGTGTTCATTGAAAATTTATATATTTATAGTCAATATAAACTTTATATAATTAAAATGATGTAAGATTGTTTTATATGATTATTCTATTTATAATTGACTTCATTTATATTACAGATCATTAAGTATAGATGAAGAAAACAGTTGTGTATCATTGTGCAGTAAATGAAACTTTATGATCATTTATAATTAAAACATTAGACCAAAATGTAACACTGAAATTATTTGTAAAGGTTCAGATGTGCAGGATTGTCATTATTTCTGCTGTATTTGATTTGTTAAAGGTGTTTATTAACACAATGTGAGTATTTACAGATGAATAAATAAAACACACACACACACACACACACACACACACACACACACACACACGTGTTTTATACGATGATCGTTTGCATCTCTGACGGTACAAACGTGAGAATAAATAAATTCTTTATTGTTTGTATGTTGGAGATAAAACCTCCGATGTTTGAATTTAAATTTGCTATAAAATGCTGACAAATCTGGACTCGTAAACGTCTAAACTTTCACTAACAAGTGTGAGAAGTTTGTTGTGTGAGACGAGACCTGTGGATGTTTATAATGGCATCATAAGGAACTTTCTGTAAGGATCAGGAATGAAATGTTAGAACTGATTGGACGTGGAAGTCAGAAGAAATGTGTGTTTTTATTTTAGGTTTATTCTCTTATTGAAATGTCTCCATAGTGCCTCCTGGAGGTTGTACAACCTCGTCGTCCTCCGCCGTTCGTGTCTTTATGATGAACCTTCCCGGTTAATCTTGTGGTTCCACCAGACGTGTGATGTCACAAAGGTGAGCACAGGTGTGGAAGATCTTTATTACATCAGCAGGTCTCGTGAGCTTATTCTTTATATATTGTAGATCTGAAACGTGCGTGTGTGTGTGGATTTTATTTCTTTATTTTCAGACACACACTACTTGACATAAAATAATTGCATTAAAGAGTCTAATAGCATTAAAATAGTTCATGTGATTAAAATAGCATGTATATAACTTGATAAAAATTATATATAATATATGCAATGCTGGTATGCATATCTAAATATACAATCTAAAACTATATTTCCTCTTACAACTAAAATAACTTAAAATATGTTTGTATATAATGTGTGTGTTATATTACAACATGTATATATTAGGAGCTCTTTTCCAAAACCAAACACGATGGTGATTATAATCTGTTGTTGTGCTGTAACTGATGTTTATTTACTGCTCCATTCACGTTTTATATCAGATTCTGTATAAACTTGTTTATTTGTGTGTGTATGTATATATATTATAAACCTGATGAACATCAGACGTGTTTGTCGGTAAAACAACTCCTCTCTCTCCTCTCTCAGTCGTCTCACTGATCCAGCAGGGCGGCGTCCTCGAGTCAGGAGTTGTGTGTAGTTGTTTATGACCCTTGTTTATGGTGGTGTAGAAGATGCGAGACCTCCAGCAGGTGGTAAACACACCAGATGTAAATAAAGAAGCAGAACTGATTTGATGTTCCTGCTGACGGATTTCTGCAGTCACATGGAAACCCAGATTTGTAGCTGCAGATAAACGACGACGCGGCCGTGAAATCAGCATCCAAACATCTCGATTCATCTGAAGTGTTGATACGAATGTTTAGTAAACCATGTTGTCATGATGCTGCTGCTTCATCAAAGTTCTTGTTGTAAATGTTCCTCCGACTTTTATAAACTTCTACACTTTCCTGAAGAACTGGAATCGTTTATGATGGTAAATGATTCAGTGAGTTTTGCTTTTGTAGGAAATGATTTCTGCATGTAATAAAAAAAAATAAACGAGTGGTTTGTGTGAATGTTAAACTTCATGTATTAGTTGGTTTTGTTTTCTGTGATGAGATGAAACATCGATGGACTTAAAGAAATGAGATTTTATTATTGATCATGATATTGAAGAAACTTTTGCTTCTTTTGTATGAAACAAGATTTAAAAGCATTTATAGTGTTTAGGAAAAGAGCTCGTGTTGATACCTGAAGAGATGATAAATATATACATAACGAATCCTTTAGAATATAAAATAAGTGTTGAAGTGTATAAATCTGATAGTTTAGAAAATAGTAAACAATATATATATAATACAAATTAGAACAATAAGTTGCTAAATATATTAATATAACACTGATGCAATATATAACTTATATTAACTTCTCAGTACATCTCAGATGTGGAATGTGTAACTTCTGTCGTGGTGTCTTTCGATCAATCGTCGTTCAGGTGTGTGGAGGAAAGGAAGACTCTGGCTGGCTTTCTTTGATTTTTACATAACAAATTTTATTACAATTCAGATTATTA
>JAOTRQ010092150.1:0-10738 GCA_028565875.1 Hoplisoma paleatum
ACACACACACACACACACACACACACACACACACACACACACACACACACACAGAGAGAGAGAGAGAGAGAGAGAGAAATGTAGAAGCAGAATCTGTTTTACTATTAGACTACATATATTTAACTGTTTAAAAATTAAATCACACAAAAGGACACTTTAAAAAGAAGTTATTTACAAATTAATTTGTCTCATGTAGATCAACAACGGTGTCACAGTGCAGACAGGAATTCTGTGACCTGTAATTAAGCAGAAAAAATGATTTTGTGCAATTTGGAATGTACAGATAATGTTGGTGCTATATTATGATTATAATAAATAATAACAGCTCTTTAATGACATTGTTCTAATGATGTCTATTAGTAAAACAACATTACACCTGACAGATTTATACATAGTTATTTTAAACAATTTTAAACACCAAATATTTGCAGATAATTTCAGCATAAGCAGCACAAACTAATGAACACAAACTAACCAAACAGCCTTCATTTCACACACTGAATTCTCCAAAGATTCAATTTATTAAAGCATCTAACAAATCATACATTACATTCTTTTTAAAAGCCATTCTGTAGATTGTGCCGTTGGTTTACCTTGTCCATCAAAGCCTCCTGCTTTATTCTGTCATGTTTAAAGTCATCGTTCACATCCAGCACCAGAATAGGAATATCCTTCAGATACTCAAAATCAAGCCTGAGGGGAAGAGAAAATACAATAAACAAAACTAAAGACCAAAATAAAAGTATAGAACATATATAAATTTATTATATTTATTGTATTAACACTTTCTTGCTATGTTTTATCAATTAACAGATGTGGCTTCTCTAAATACGTTTGTACCCAGCTATTAAACTATTATTAACCTATTGGTTGGTTTAAGGATTCCGTGCAAAATGCTCATGTAACATGTTTAGTAATGTTTGTATTTGTGTATATACAACAAGCATATATAAAAGATTTAATTATACTAATATCATTATTCAGGACTCACTGTGTACTTCTGTGGTAAAGCCAACACTCGTGTTTATAATGAAGCTGCTCCAAATATTCCAGAGGAATGTTCAGTTCTTCTTCTCGCCCTCGCAGTTTAAGTCGTTGCATACATCTCTACAAGCAGAGGCATCATGAACATACGATTTCATCTACATACAGTTCATAACCTACACAGATGCTCTCGACAGACCTGGATGCATGAACACAAGTATCAAAACTAACACAGTACAAGCAGCAGAAACCCGGTCTCAAACCTGATGTCATCATACACAACATACACACAACATACCTCAGGATCCGCACGGAGATAGATCATGGCATCAAGCTCAATCTCGGTTTCAAACTGAGACAGAAGCCACCCATGCCAATCCTGGTAGATTGACCATTCAGTCTCATTTAAGTCTCCAGACTCAAAAAGGTTTGAAGCAAAAATGTATCTGTCATAATAAAAACAAAACAACTGACATCATCATGTGTGTTCATCATGAAACATACTATCAGAATTTGCCACTGTATGTACCGGTCACTATAGACAGAGCGCTCAAAGAACTGTATGGGTTTCTCAGCCTGTTGCAGCTTGGCAGATGGCGGGTTGAGCTGGGCACGAACACGGCTGAGGCAAGCATAGCTCTGAAAGGTGTAGGACCAGCGGCTGGGTTTGTCATACAACATCTGCAATAGGTTGCCTCCACTCTTCTGGGATGTGCTAAGCTCCTAATCAGGACAGAACTAATTACAACAAGTCAAAATAAATGGCCAAAGAATTTATCAACCATCAGTAAATACACTAGTGAGCAAGAGAAACACTAGTGCACAAATGGAGATTAATTTAAATGTTAGCAGTGCCATCAAGCTGGTGCTCATTAACACACCAATATGGATGCCAGCCCACACCACGATTCCATCTGATTGAGGCAGAAAGGTGATCATGTCTTACAAGTGATTTCTGCTCAACTAAAAGTGACTTATGTTGAAAATCACAGTTATAACACCGAGACTTTTCAAATGTTGTTGTCGCTATTATTGGTGTTTGATGAGCTTCAAGTCTTAATGGCTCAACGGTTTAATAATAAGTTTCACATTCCAGTAAATGAGGTTGCAGGAGCATCACAAGAGCTGGAAAACGACATGACGTGTGTTTTGGTATCAGGGAGCGTGCAGATCATCCAGAACGTTCAGCGTTCACTTTTGTATGGTGCATTTTCATCAATGAAATAAAAGTTAGTTTTGTGTCTCATTTGCATAATAAATAAACTTTCTTTACTGTTTGCTTTTCTGCTGTTCTTGTTTTACTTAAACAAATCAAATGCTTATTTATCACCGTTTACGCTGAACTAGTTCTAAAAATGACCTCCACAACATAAAGTAAAGAGTAAAAGGGTCTGGATACCTCACACTCGTTGTCGGAGGTCTGGACATTGCACCACTTTCCGATGGGTTCTGGGATCACCTCCCAATCTTCAGTCCTCCTCTCCAGGAGCCGAACAAACGTCGACTTACCAGCAGCTGCACAAAAATACAAGGATGTTTAATTCACTATACATCAAACTTACATCCAGTAAAGATTCGTGTCATAAACGTAAAATGGTTGTATATTGTTTATATTGTGATTACTTTTATTTTATTATAATAGTAAAGAATAACTTTTACTGTCACTGAGAAATACAGTTCAGCATCTTTACTAAAGCAGCTAAAATACCTGTACATATACAAAATAATTATAAACATTACAATTAAGAACAAGATTATCATTATAAATTATAATCATATAATAATCTATATTTGAAGACATTGTTATTGTTAAGTATCTCACTGTTTTATTCTGGATGATTCTGTATGTGATCAATAATCATTTAGAATTATACAAAATAAACTATATAAACTATATAAAACATACAAGTATATTATTATTATTATTATTTCTATAAACATATTACTATAGTCTAAAGGTACAGTCCAGATATTAATGATAAAGAACTTATAAACGAATAAAGTACAATATAAAGAAAGTAAATTAGAGTTATATTATTAGATTTATATTAAATAGTTAAATATTAAACATTGTATTAAGTTTTATTACAATATTTTAAACACATTTGGAACTTATGATCATCTGTTAATATCTTAAGTTAATAAAATCGTGTAAATAAATCCAGACTATTATAGTAGAAGTTAGTAATTTAAAATTATGAATAAATTCTATGGAATGTTTAAATTTGGCAAAAATAATAATAATTAAATTCCCGCGTATTTTTAATATTTGGCGCCAAATGAAATAAACTGTGAATCGTCAGATTAAATCTGTTTAAATAGAAACTTGTACAGCGGAACAATCTGAGATTTTATATGTTATAAATATTTACAGAATAAATAAAGAAACTCACCAATGTTTCCCTCGATTGAAATTTTCTTCAGTCTCTTCTCAAAACTGTTATTAAAGTCAGACTGGGAGCGGCTTCTCTTAGGAGGAGTCGCCATGATAAACAGTTTCTGAGGAGAAATTAAAAGAAAAATAAAGAAATTCGGACGATTTAAAATGATTTAAGAATAAAAGTTAAAGTGACGTCGCGCGCGAGCTGCACATAAACTGAATCCAGCGCCGAGCAGTTCGATACGCCGCCACGTCATTGCGTCACATCCGGTTACAATCAACCCAGTTATGTGGGGGGAATAAATATTTATTTATCATTCGCTAAACTTTTGTGACTTTAATAAACGTTCATATTATAAATCTTATTATTAAATAAAAATCACCAATGCTTTATAGGATGTGTAGTAACCTGTTCGTGTCTGTGAGAGAATGTAGAGAATCCAGTCAGCAGGCGTCATAATAACTGAAATTTATTAAATCTTCATCTTTACATTTAGAGACATTTACTGATCCTTTAATTATTATAAATATAGTCGCCAGAATGTTTGTAAATCCCCGTTATGACTTTGTTATGTTCACTAGTTGTGAGTAGTTATAACGTGACGAGGTGGCCGAGTGGTTAAGGCGATGGACTGCTAATCCATTGTGCTCTGCACGCGTGGGTTCGAATCCCATCCTCGTCGGAAAGGTTCGTAACGTTCACCATCTGTGTTTCTTTTAAAAGAATCTTAACTTGTAGCAACTATCAGAACTTGTGCAAGATAATTACAGCCTGCTAACCAAATAAAATGTGCAGGCGTGGGTTCGAATCCCATCTTTGTCACAAGCGAAACCTTCAATATATTAATGCACAGAAAACGATCATTTAAACCTGAGGAGTAGTAGAGTAGTAAATCTGAACTCTCTTAATGTTAATATTATATTTTTATTATTTATAATTCCATCTTTGGATGTACTGAATCTTTTAAAAAGTTCACATGGAGCAGAAGAACCACGTTTTTATGACATCAGTGTTTCGGTTTAAGGAGAATACGTTAGCTACAGTTACATGATTTCTATTATATAGAACGATATATATTTGCTAAATATTCCCCTTGTGCATAACACAGCTCAGAGTTTATGCATTTTTAATCTCGCTCCATGACAGATTTAATTAGCAGACGCACTATTATTTGAAAGCTTGTTTTTCTACATCCAGATTTAAAACAGATGTAGCCGTTACACACTTATTATTGTTATTGAAATTATTATTGTTATTATAGAGTCCTGCCAGCAAATAATTTCCCTGGATTTTTAAAGTCGGGTTCTTTTGTTTCCAGGTTGCCAGACCACGGCGTGGCTGATGGAACCTTTTCAGAATGCGGCTGCATGGGCGTTGTGATCTGGTTGTGGTCCTGTTAAAAGCTTGTGATTATGTTAGAAACCTGTATAACATAACAGAGCTGGGCGACACACGGGTAGGTGGGGTGAGACCCTGGTGTTTATGTATCACTCCTACGCTTCTGGAAAAGGAAGAGGTTCTTGTAAACGCTGGGATGTGCCAAAGGCAGCAAGAAGAAACGCTTCTCGTGAACATACAGACCACAAGGGGGAGCCGAGAGAACCCCTCATGCTCTTCATAATGAATCATTTAATCACCCCAAACAGGATCGAATTCATTCATTCATTGAGTGTTTTATACTTTAATGATCGAAACTCACCCAGAGTCGCCAGGACGACCAGAGCGATCACCACGATGACGAAGAAGCCGTAGAGGAGTCGGACCGCCAGCTGGAGAGAACGAGCGTGCTGGCACTTTACACAACCCGCACGGGATCGACCTGTAAATATAAACCCTCCTTCATCACATGATTCCCAAACGACATGCTCGCTCTCCCCAAATCAACCCCAAAAGTGTTTGGACTGGATTTACGAGACTGTAATAAAAGAAACCACTGAAACTAACGACTCCAGGCACCGAGCTCGTCTGTCCTGAGAGAGAACGGCTTTTAAATAACCGTGTAGTGAAAAAGATTCGTGTTCGTCTTATTGTTCGTCTTTGCATCGGAGCTTCGAGACGAATAAACATAATAACCAAGAATCACATGTGGTCGAACGCTACACAAAATATCATTTAAGATCATTAAAAGAGGTTGATTCCGTCCTTGAGATCCCAAAACTGCCATCACACACTTGTTGTTTGTGGTTCTCTCTCTCTCTCTCTCCCTCACACACACACACACACACACACACACAGCATTGTTTCTTTTATCTTGTCAGCTGTGCACCAGTCAGTCCATGATTCTTTGTAAGGACAGTAACGATGTGTGCGGAGAAACGACTTTGACTCACCTCCAAAGGGAGGCATTTCCTCCTCCTCTACACCCGGATCCTCCTCTGAGAACAGAAAGCGAACAAAACATCAACAAATCAAGTCTGCAGGAACCACAGAACGAAAACAGAACCCGCGATCCGACATCGTTCGATTGCTACGCACGCATGCACGCACGCATGCTTTATTAAACGCATATAATCGCTCTTTTGAAATGTTACACACGTGCCAAGATAAACTATTATATTGCCAATAGTATTCGCTGACACATCTAAAGATCAAAATCAGGGTGTTCCGATCATTTCCATGGTTACAGGTGTATTAAATAAAGTACCTCGGCATGCAGACTGTTTATTTTAATACAAGCATTGATGAAGGTGTGTCGCTCTGTCAGTGATGTGAGTGGATTCCAGCATGGAGGAGAAACTGTGACACGATTACATCTGTACATGTTACATGTGATGTACAGAGTCTGGTGTGGATGAATCTCGAACCGTCCTGCACCTTTGGGGATGAATTAGAATGGACACAGAGAGCCGGGACACTTCTCGTAACCAAGAGCAGTGTTGTGACATCACAGATGCACTTCTAGTGAGAAGAGAACGATCAAGAATCCCCATAAACACAAACACACTCCTGAAGCTCGTGGACAGACGTGACTAGAAGAGTCGACGCTGTTCTAGGGTGTAAACGACGTTATAATGAACGTTATAGATTCAGAACAGGTGAACAGACGTGATTTAAGCTCGTATGTGAGTCAAGGCAGGGGAGTGAATACTTCTAGCACTATATAATAAAACCCAAACTTAAATAAAAAACCTTGTACCTTTGAAGAGTTGATTCTCGTAGCCACAAAAGTTTTCTGCAAGAGAGAGACGACAAAAAAAGATTTAAAAAAATAATGATAATCAAACATTTCACCAATCACGACGAACTGTTGTGAAACTTAAACCCGCATGTAGAAAGAACAGACATGAACCCCATTACTGTTCCCATAAATCACCAAGCACAGCATCGAAATGTGCATTCAACACCCCCCCATCACCCCCATCACCCCCCTCTCACTGTTACCTCAACCCCTCCGAACAAGATCCAGCGCAGGAACGATGAGATCACAGCTGGAACGTAAAACATCGTCTAGCAGTAGAACGGCGTGGAATTGGAGCTTGGGCGTGAGGCCGGCTCGCTGTTATAAAGTCCGAACAATGTAAACATTAAAAAAAAAGTTGTCGGCGGAGGAAAAGAAAACAAGCGACGTGAGACGAGTGTGAACGAGTGAGATACGAAAGGCTCGGTTGGACTGGTTATACAAACACGTTGTCAATTAGAACAGAATCAACAATTGAGCGGAATAAAACAATCAAAGCTGCAGCAGCTTAACAGTCATTCCGTAGTCCACGGTGGGACCAGATCTGGTGATGTTCTGAAACATAAACACACTGCACGTTTAGTTCTGTGTACAGTAACGTCCTGAACATCAGTTCTGGCACCAGTTCTGCCAGGTATCTCCTGTCTTGTTTTGTACTTGGCACCGTAACTATAGCAGTGCCGACATCATCAAATGTTGCGCACAATGAACACAAGGAACAATGAACATTCTCTTCAGACCTGTAGGAGGAGCCGCATAAAAGAAGCCACCAAGCGCTGTATTGTGTGCACGGTCCGCTTCTACACGGCGGACGTTGATCTGTATAATTGGTGGAAAGTCATGAACCAGAAATCTGCAGCTCATAAATGGTTTCCGTGGTTCCGCTGGGATCCGTTAAACACTGGCAGAACAGTTTCAGTGTCAGATTGAGATCAGTGAAAACAAACAGTGAGGAACAAACATCCATTAATTCTGATGTTTCTACTTTTAGAATCGACACCAGTCACTTCGGATCAGATTTTATGATCAGCTGTTTTTTATTTTCCACCCTTGTGTGGTCGATCCATCATAAATACGTGGCGCAATAAACGCAACCAATCCAGCAGCTTCACGAAATTCCCCGTTCGACTCCGCCCGCGTCCAGAGGAACAGACGTTTCTGCTTTTAACTTCAGGAAAGAACTATTTTATAAGCCTTTCTTATAACAATATAAAATTCAGCACATATTTTATACCACTCTGGGTCGTCTTTCACCTTCTTGTTTATGTGCCGTCGGGTGAAGGGCATCACCTTTCCTGACTGGTCTAGCTAAAGTGCTGGGCGTGCAGAAAAACAAACAAAAAGAAACATCCAGAAGTGTGCAGGAATGTCTTCGGTCTGCACAATTTCCCACCCAGACAGGGAATCGCAGGTGCGCTTGAACACAGCACGCCCAGCCAAGCGCACAGGAAAGCAAGACGGAACCCATGATGGAGATCCTTTTCTCTGGATGGCAGCCACCATTTTCCAATAACAAGCCAGAGACCTGCCAGGGTTCGGACGGTGCAGAACACGGCACTTTTTGACAGAAGAAGCATCGAATGAATGTTTGCTGGAGTCCGAGAACATCTGCAGATGTTTGATTCGTCCTGATTACGTAACAATAAAGCACACAGTGGTACTTTTAATGAGCACCACGTGGAACCTGTTTACGACCATAAGTGGGTCAGGTGGGGGTCAGATTTACAAATGCTGGGTACTAGGAAAACATCCAGGAAAGGACGAAGATTCTTCTGTCATTTAGTTTAGGGAACTTTATGTATAAATGTTCCAACATCTACCAAAAATGATTTGCTGTGATTTATCTGCAGATAAAATGAACGACTAAGATTTATGACCTGTTATGATGTCATTAAGTGCACGCTGGTAAAGAACTGTGCTTTGCGGTGGAATCTTGCACAAGATGAGTTCATATGCGGATCAGCATTAAGACCAGAGTCAAGACTCTGCTGTGTGCATGCTTGTACTTAAAGAAGTCGCTTACTGAACATCGATCAGGTACAATCGACAAACCATGATCTTTCTCACTCCCGACTGAAGCCTCAGAAACTCGACGCCCTCTAGTGCTGTAGTGGTGAATTACTACGCGGTGCGAATGCCCTCGTCGCAGAACTATAAATGGAAAACGGCGCCATCGCGAGGACGAGACGCGGAAGCATGAACCAGCTTCTATAAATCAGCCATGTGCATGGTTCATAAACGTACCAGAATCTGCAGAGCCGAGATTCCATATACCATGCATCGCACGATCCGACGCTCCACACAAATGACACGTGAGTGTGTGGATTGTGTTGGGCTGTGATTTAGTACATGTGTCTAGTATCTAACAGACCTTGAGTCTATAAGCACTGGCAAGCTGGTAATAAAAGTCAGAAGAAACCCAAGAACTCAAAACCAGAAACAGAGAAAGAATTTATTCCATCAAAGCTTTTTTTTTAAACTAAATCATTTTCCAATGTTCTGAATCTGGAACCCGTCCAGAACCCCCTATTGTCCTTTTACGGGTATCACATGATCAAAGCCAGTTGTCCCTTTTTTGCTTGGGATCAGAGATTCGCAAGATAAATTCCGGAGACGAACGACGATGCTCTGCTGCACCGAAACAAGACAAGTGGTTCTCAAACTTCGCTCGGTCAACAAGTAAACTCTTCCAGATGTGCGTGGGGAATGCGTGGTCCTGGTAAAGCGGGGAAATGTGAGGAATTTATTCCTGCAGATTCGTCAGATGTGAAGAAATTAGAGAAAATATTTACTGTTGTGTTCTGTGGTTGAACGAGCTGAGCTGGAGCTGGAACGCCTCTTGTGAACCCTCGAAGACGAACCATGGAACAGAGGACGACTCCATGGTGCAATATGAACACACAACGTGACAGACAGGAGACACCAAGTCTCCTTTCCTGGAACTCACGCGTGGAACAGACGGGCAAAGAAGTCACGGGTTCTACCGCCGGTTCCAAGATCTGGAGATCATCACTTATCAACTCTGGAGAGACCTGGAGCGTCAACTGAGACGTCCTTAAACAACGAGATGTGATGACACAAGTTCCCACAGTCACAGAATTAGGTGTCGGTATGTTGGTAGGTAGGTGGGTAGATAGACAGGTAGGTAGTTAGATAAGTGTTTGGCTTGGTAGGTAAGTAGACAGACAGACAGACAGACAGACAGATAGCAGGGTGGGTCGGAAGAGAGGTAGATGATAGAAAGACAGTGAGACAGACAGATGGACTGAATAAAAAAATCTTAAGCTTCATTAGAAATGTAAAAGCTACAGAAACCAAATCATATTTTAAAATTCTGATGTCATTATGAAATGTGTTTATAGCCGGTAACTAACTAAAGTGTCCTGAGCATCCAACATAAACGTCGCTGATTCTGAAATGAAACGCTTCAGTTTTGTTTTTATTGTTTTCATTAATTCATTAATAAAATTACGTCTGTAAACATCTTTTCTTTCTCACCCTTCATGTTTCCTCAGCTGTGATGTTGGAGATTAGAAGCGGTTAATCCTGATGATTGTCCTTCACACGTCCTTCACTCGCTCACACACAAGTCCAGTAATCTGTGGTCAGAGCTGAGTGAGAACATGCTGCTTTAGAACCCGACGACTGGAACCATGTGCAAACCAGAGAGACCCAGAGTGTGTTCCAGTACGGGGGGGGGAGACAGGGAGAGAGAGAGAGAGACAGGGTGTGTGTGTTCCTGCACGAGGGTGGGAGCATGTTTTTTTTCTTGGGTATTCATGTAGGGTGTTTAGTTTGTTATGTAGGGTACGAAGTTAGTTCTGTAGTTTGTTTTGTTGTTTGGTGTGTAGTTTATGTTTGTTGTGTAGTTTGTTTTGTATTTTGGTCTGTAGTTTGTTGTGTAGTTTCTTATGTTTGGTATATAGTTTGTTATGTAACATGACTTGAATGATGTTTTAGTCACAAATTACAGAGAGTCTTAAACGGATCTTCAGACAACAGCAAAACAAAATGAATAAAAACTGAAAAATATTTTTAATAAAAAATTCTCGATGAAATTCTGAAATTCTACATTAAATTATATTATATTACATTATTTTTATTTTTATTTTTTTTACATACTTTATTAATCCCCGAGGGGAAATTGCAGGTTTTCGCATATCCCAACTTTTTGTCTGGAAGTTGGGGTCAGAGC
>JAOTRQ010092160.1:0-10737 GCA_028565875.1 Hoplisoma paleatum
ATCATCATAAGCCAGAGTATCCTCTCCCTGTCTGTTGCATGACCAAACACACACACACACACACACACAGACGGAGAGAGAGGGAGAGAGAGAGAGAGAGAGAGAGAGAGAGAGAGAGAGAGAGAGAGAGAGAGAGAGAGAGAGACAATGCTTTAAACTAATTCGTGAAATTCACCATAGGCCAGCAAGCGTCTGAGTGGAATGGATCCTGCAAGTGTTCCCACCATGTTGCTCCTCAATGAGTGTTCACAATAGTTGGGTTCAACAATGTAAAATTGAATCTTTTTTTACTCTTTCCCTTATGTTATTTCCACAGACGTAATTTACAATAATATAGCTGAATACCCTAGCAAGTAAATGTTTTTTGTCTATGTCCAAATCATGGCCCTTAAGTAGCAAAGAAAGAGGGTCATGTAGCATAATAAAAGAAGAGAGAAATATTCTCATAATTCAATTGCTGCAATCAGAATTGCAATACCTTTTGATTACACCTAATTGATTTCTAGTCCGGATCTTTATTCACTACAACTGCCCACAATAGTATTTGGGATTTCTCATATTACACTGAGATAAGATGCATTTCCATAACATTGTGAGTGTAGACAATCAGAAATAACCTTGATTTAAACACAACGTTAGATGAATTGGTGGGCATGGTACAGCCTTTACATGGTACAACACTTTGCTTAAATGTGTGAAAAACATCACTTTTTACTGTTTTACACTATTCTAACTTTTCAGCAATACACCAAATACCTACATTTAACTATTTGAATTAACACTTCCATTGTCTTTTAAAACCCATGTAAACAGAGAGACATACATCAAGACACAGCCATATCAAAACAGTTATTGATTCTAAATGTTATGTTATTTATTATTTGTTATGTGATTACAATACAGGTGTGACCAGTGCACAATGCAACTTTGCTCCTCACTGGGCACTTATGACTGAATATTGCCAGCTGATAAATTATCTTGTGATGAAACTGTGGGGCTTAAAAATAGTTTGAAGGAAGAGTGTAGACATGAATTTGCAATTGAGTCTGGTTTAACATTAAAAAAATTAATTTCATTTAAAATGTTAATTTGAAAAATGTTGATTTAAATGTAAAATTTCAATCATTTTCTTTTTGCCCTTTATTAGAAAGCTTACCTTTTTGATGGACAAGTTTCATTCTGTTATGGGTTTGAAATGAATCGTAATCATTTCACATCAATAAAGTGATTTCAATGTACTTTTTAAAAAAATTAAGTTTAGCAAGTGTTAAAATGAAAAACAGCTAAGTAAAATTAAATGCAGTAATTGCCTTATTTGTCAGGTTATTAATCCTAATAAATACAGTTTATTATCAGTGGTTCCACTTCCAACATTGTTACATTTATATTAAGTAAGTTAAGTCAGCAAATTAAGTAAGTTAAGTCACAATAAAATCATTCTGTTGCCATTAATTAGCACAAACAAAAGTAAAAGCATTTTTAAGTTAAGTTTTTTTGTCGGTCAGTTTAGTTCGCTACACATAAACCTATTAATTCAATCCAAGCTAACCATATAACTGCTATGTTGCCTTTACATAATGCACTGATGCTGGTTTGACTTGAAGTAGTAATTTTGGTTTTTCCTATCACAGTTATGTTAGTTTTACTGTTGGTTATTTATAGGTTAATGATGTGAAATAATCCTATCTCGTGAAAATTGCTGACATAACTGGATTAAGTAAATTTAATGGGAGTGGGAAGTGGGATGAGTGGGAAGAACAATTCAAAATTTAAGTTTCGAAATTTTCTAGTTTTTAAGCATTAAATTTAATTTGTGTTTGATCAAAATGAGAAGTGTTGTTTTATGCTGTAAACTAAATAAAAATTTAATTGGTCTTTATAACCAACTGACATGTATCTCACAAAATTTGGCCCATAGTTGTTGCTTGCAAGGACACAATACTGATCACATCACATGTAACAAGTGAAAAGGCCAGCATATATTCTTATTTTAAATTGCAAATGTCCTAACTTATTTCGAGTGAATTGGAAAAAAAACATTTTATGTTTACGAAATTTTAAGTGTGTGTGTAGCCAAGTTTTCTACAATGCAATACCACTACTATCTTAAAAGCACAGTTAAAAGTTCATTTGTGCAAGTAATTGTAGTTTTGTAAATAATTTCTCTAAATCAATGTAATGTTTGATCAGTTCCTTGTACTTATTCAGCATAAGTATACGAAAAATCTAAACACTACTTTTGAAAAAAAATATGAAACATTACGCAACTAAGCGTCTGGCAGTTTATGACGTTTCATGTTCGTGTGCGCGTGCGCTGAACCGTAGAGACGCCGCGTGATTACAACGCGAATAAAGTTCGCGCGACCCTAAGTCGACTTTTTATTAACTCAATGCGTTTGTGTTTGTGTGAAATAGGAAATAAACACTACATTAAAACCAGTTAATGCGGTGTTCTCAAACCCGACTTTTATAAACAAAAAAAATGATTTTTCAGTAATAGTGCAACTGGAGACGTAAGTTACTAGCTTCTTTTTAACAGTAGGAGCTAATTACCGGGGTGTAAAGGCGTAATGAAAAAGTATATGAGTGTGATATATAAATTAGCACCTTTGTTGCTCTCTCTCTCTCTCTCTCTCTCTCTCTCTCTCTCTCTCTCTCTCTCTCTCTCTCACACACATACACACACACACACACACACACACACACTTAAATGTTCAGCAGTACACATCAAATTACCCTCAACGTAAGATTTAAACTCGTCACCTGTTGCACAGTCAAAGTTTACCTTAAAATAAAGACATTACAAAATCAACACGTATCTCAGCGTGAGCCTTTCATATGCTCTCGGTTTGAGAGTAATACTGCATTCGGTTCTTAATATAAATCTTCTTAAAATATTTGAACGATATTTTCCAAATTATAACACTGACTACTTTTGACAAAGAACTTCAACAATTTCTAAAGGCGACCGAAGTTTTAAGCAGACACGTGTTTGGTTATATTTCTAATACAAATACAGTGTGTAAAACAGGTAGTGAAATATGACCTAAACATACAATTTTTAACCGTTTTACATTCTGTGCGCGTTTGAAAATGCTGTATGTAAATGTGCATCGATCACGTAAATTTCTATTTTTTTGATTTTCCGTACGTTTTACAAAAAAGGAGTGACTTCACCTACCGATGGCCAGCTTCCTCGCCCTGCTTTTGGATCTCATGATGTTTGTTTTTACAGCGCTGGATCTTAGCGGATTCTTTTGACTCTTTTGCCTTCTCTTGGTTCTCAATCCAAAAGCGCTACCTCTCCAGCGTTGTCAGTTCAGACACCTACGCACATGCGCACAAAAGCACGCTGCCAACCGCGTTCCCAAAATGACCAGAGTAAAAAGTTTAATACGATTTATCACACGCAATTAGTCATTTTGCCAGAAAGAGGAGTCAGTTTGATTTCACTTATTTCAGTGTATCTCCAGATCATTGCGAGGACAGCGAGCAACACACGGCTCCAACGCAACCGGACACATTAATTATAATGAATTGGTCTCGAGTGCCCGCGTCGGACCCGCTTTTGCTTTCAAATAGAGGCGCATTAATCATTGCTCCACAAAACCAGATCTTTTAAATGGTTTAAATAAGCGGGCTATACATTTCAATTATGATTTCACTGTAACTTTTAAACTGTCGAATATATTTAAGCGTTTGTTGCCTTCTGCGGCGGTAACGTGGACAAAACGCATCGTTAACCAGCAGTGTTAATACTAATTGATGTGTGATGTGGGCTTACGCTTCAACAGTTAAATGTTCTTACTGTGATAGGTGTTAATAGTGCGTTAATAGTGTTTAAAATATGTATTTTATAGTGCCTGGGTTGATTAATTAAGTAACAAATCCTATAGTCAATAGTACTTACACATTTGTTGTCGTAAAGTTAATTGTTAGGTTATAAGAAGCTTGTGACATGACGTTCGCGCTCGTATTTTAATAAGTCTCTCCTCCTGCGTGCAATATTGATTCTCAATCATTTGTGAACGACCCCAGCTGCAGCTAATATAATTATGCATAAATAAATGAAAACTAAAAACGGGTGATGTCCACTGTGCTCAAGCAATCGTTGAACAGCCGATCTGTTGGACAGTAAAACAAATAACTATTGCAGCATAAATGCATACCCGTACGAACCCGTAACATTTTCCAACAAATAACTGATCTATATTTAATTGTATCGTTTTACAACAACCAGACATGATGAATGCTTTTTAAATGTATTTTAAT
This sequence comes from Hoplisoma paleatum, assembly GCA_028565875.1. Taxonomy (NCBI): domain Eukaryota; kingdom Metazoa; phylum Chordata; class Actinopteri; order Siluriformes; family Callichthyidae; genus Hoplisoma; species Hoplisoma paleatum. The sequence goes on from JAOTRQ010092160.1 coordinate 4,273, forward strand.
TTCATACACACTTTTTAAAAGGGAGTTAAAAAGAAAAACCAATATTTAAAATTTAAATTAATATTTTTTAAATTGACAAATAAGTTATATGGTACAAAGTTCAATATAGTAACATCAACAACAATAATAATAGAAAAAGAAGACGCATACAGTTAATTCATTTAAAAAAATGCCTAACACATTTTTATTAACGTTCGTTGATCGTTCTCTGATAGTTACTTGTTGCGTAAAGGTTTATGGTTGGAAATAACTTGGACTAAAGAACTGAGACTGTCTGGGTGTTTTAAGACTTGTCTCAATTAGCTCCTCGTAAAAATTCGCAGAAAACGAAGTGTAACAATGGCGAGGGCGGGTTTTTGTTTGCTGACACATTTTTTTATTTGCTATAGACAACTTTGCTATGCCCGGATGTAGAAATTGTTGCTTATTGACAATATTTTTTTCTATATTAAGTAAATACACATTTATTTATTTATTATTTACAAATGTAGTGTATTTTTTACAAATGTAGCAAGTCAGAAAGTGAAAAGGGTTTTGCGTTACAACTACACATTGTATACCGTACTGTAATTAGCATTAAAGAAAAGTGTCTGCTTAATGCCGAAAATGTAGGAAAATTGTGTAATGGTGACTACAATTCACTAAGCAACCGATTTGTTCATTTTAAAGAAAAGTTGGCAATTATTATTCGTGTATTTAATTTTAAAGACTATATTATGGATTTATAAATATATTATTACAATACAATTCCACAGTGACCCAGAGAAGGATAAAACAATGTGCAGTAAAATAAGGAATGAACGATAATAATAATAATAATAATAATAATAATAATAATAATACCGTAATAATAATAATAATAATAAATAGGTGACAAACATCTGCAAAGAATTGAAGACCTCACTTCCAAAGACAAACTGCAAAAATGTTTTAAATGTAGGTCTATTCAAGTTTTAAATGAATGTTAGTAAAACATTATAAACAAATTTAGCAGTTGTGTCATGTAATAGATTGGCACAAATTTAGCAGTTGTGTCATGTAATAGATTGGCGCACTGTACATATAACCGTCGTATTTAAACGCATGTCAGAGGGTAATAATTTATGTTTTGTCGCCCTCTTGTGATTATTATATGAATGACAATATATTGATTATTATACAGTGATTGCTGTATGAAAGCATTTATTGTCACTATGTACAAAGATTGCACGATGAGATAGCACAATGTTTAGAAATTAAAACATACCGTTATTGCAGGGGTATCCAAACTTTTTGTAAATAGGGCCAAGTTTGGTAAGGTGAAAACGTGTGGGGGTTGACCATTCAGCCTGAAATTATTCGAACAATTGACATTTAACTATTTTATGAAATATGTATTATTATTTCACTCTTAAACTATCTTATAATTTTACTTTATACATACTTTTTTTTAGCAATTTATACAGTTATACTCTCGAACTGTCTACTCATCTTCATCTTCTTTTTTTGCGCACTCATATTTTATACTGTGTTTAACAGTCCTGGTGGGCCGCATATTAATGATTCATGCATGACCGAGGTTGCAGGCTGTTGGTAATATGAACATGGGCCACAATTGGCCAGACTTGGGACATGCTTGAATAATTAGGTTTTTTGTTTGAATTTTACCATGGTGTATAATATTGTATTTGGGGATTTTAGCTAAAATTAATAGTATGGATGAGTTGATGTGGTTTCTAAATCCTCTATTTCTCAATACAAACAATTACTGCTAAAATTTTAAGAAGAAAAGAACTAGTGGCATACTTTTTTAATTTCATTGTGAATTTACTGATCCAAGTAAAATGACCAATTCTTTCAGAAATGTTTATAAGAGCTTCATAAGGAAGAGCATTTTAAGTGCTTGGCTTTGGATTGCAGTGGTAGTGTGACTGAATGAAAAATCCATGTTTAATAATTACAGGGTTGTGCTTGTGTCAATATGTGTATATTTTAGTTAAGAGACACCCTGGAAATTAGTCAAAGTTGACCTAAGAAGTCTGTGGAAAAGCTGGGGCATGGCAAGACAAACTGTATAAGTTCTCAACATTGTGTGTGTAGATGACATGAAATACAAGCAGTCATACATGTCAGCCAATTATTATTTACTGACATTTTTACAGTTAATATATTTTTGATATTTTATCATTGTTTTACTACCTTTTTTTAGTAAACTACTTGCCCTGAATGTTCGCTAATTTATTTTACTAAGAAATTAATGCTATACTGACACCAAAAGTATAATCAAGCTAAGTGATTAAATAGGCATATATGGAATCTGAAAAGCTTCCTGGTAACCGGCCTTCCAAAGAGCTTACAATGCTCTCTTCCAACAGCATTTAGACTTATTTATTGAGGTTATTTAGCCTTGCACACCACATTAAATCGATTATAGTCTTGTGTTCATCAGTAGTAAAAGAATTTTCTAGGCTCATCAGTGATCAAAATTGACCACTAATTGATCTGCACTCTCATTCGCAAGAATTTACTGCAAGCTTCCCGTAAAAACACAGTGTTGGTCAGCATCACTTACAAATTGCAAAATAATCTAAACAAAGACTTATCACAGCAACATTAAAATCTCTATAGTGCTTCAGGTACTCGGCAGTTCCAGACAAATTGAAAAGGTAACTATCCAGTACAATCCTTGGAAATACAAACTATTCCGGCATGGGTTGTATATTTACGTTTTGCATTTTCAGCATTTACTGGACGCTTTTATCCAAAGCAACTTACAGTAACAACTGTACACAACTTTTGAGCAAGTGAGGGGCCTTGCTTAGTAGCTGAACAGTGACAACACTGGCAACTTGTAGTCGTCATTAATACAATGGGGAATCGCAGGTGAAATGCAATCAGGGAGATGAGTCAGATGTTGACCTATGGTCCAATGAACCGGAGTGCACACTTCTTTGAGGGTGAACATAGAGAAATGTGATGGTGTGACTGCCAGACCAGAAGGCCAGAACGCTAGATCAAGGTTATCAGTGGACATTGGCTGCTCTCTCCATTGCATCATGGGACCTGACCAATGCAATTCTGGTAGCTTTCCACATCATGAAGTGGCACTACCCCTAGTGAGTAACAGCTAGTTACAGCAGCTTCTGTTTGTTTAGTTTTCTTTTGTATTTTTTATTTATCGACTGCTATTTTCCTAGCACAAAAGCTATTTTTACATAATTATGGATTCTCAGTTTAACGTTTTCTGCTGTTATTAATGGTTTTTTTCACTACACTAGTTTGCTTAGCTAATGAAGGTAACAGCATTGTTAATCTACAAGACAGGGACCAGCTGATTGTCCTTCATTACTGCATGGTGTTAAATATTTGTCAGGAACCAAAACACACACTTTAACACACTTTAAGAAACCTAACAGTACACCTCCCTCTAATAGTTGCGCTTTGGCAACCCCCTGGGTTCGGCCAGGGGGCGGTGGCGGGGGCATTGATTAATTCTGGTGGAATTAATCAATGAGTGAGGGATCAGGGATTGCTGAGCAAGGAACCCAGCAGTGTTCTTCCGGACCGTACCCCAACCAGTCCACTAGGTACTGAACGCTGCGACACCTACGGTGGGAATCCAGAAGCCGATTGACTATATAAGCCAGTAGCCAGTCAATAAGCCGGGAGAGGAGGGGGCTTGAAGAATCACAGGGAAGAATTCTTGACAGGTTTGAATTGGAAGGCATGAAAAGTCGGATGGACAGCTGTGGGGTTAATGACCTTGGTAATGGTGTATGGACTGATAAAGCAGGGAGCCAGTTTATGGAAGACAGATAATAAAGGTATATTACGGTTGGATAACCAGACTGTTTGGCCAGGACAGGGACATGTGGACAGGGTCGACGGCGATTATTGGTCGCTCGCTCCATGCAGTCTTGTGTCTTAAGCTGGGCGGCTTGAGTGGTGGCCCAGGTTCTCTTGCTAATGAGCAAACTTGGACCGAGCACACACCAGACAGGCTGCTACGTATTTGCAAGTGTCTGCACAAAAAGCGTGGCAAGAGTTCTTATGAGCCCATTTCAAGGCGGTGGTCCTGGCGATGACAGGGACATATCTTCGCTCGGGTGGTACTTCTTCGGGAGCTGCTCTAAGCCATATGGAATCCTCTGTTCCAATTTTACGGCTAACAGTTCACGATTTCCTATGTCGTAGTTTTGCTCAGTGGAGAAAGGTTTACAAGAAAAGAAGGCACATGGGTGGACTCAGACTTAGAGGCATCAATCTCCACAATGAACTGTTTGAATGGGTCTGGTTGGATGAGGATAGGTGCTGAAGTAAACTGGTCTGCCAATCGACAGAAGGCCGTTTCAGCTTTGGGATTCCAGGAGAAGACTTTCTTATACTGGTGAGAGTTGGAGAGCTATATGGCTATCATTTTTAATAAAATTTCGTTAAAAGTTGGCAAACCCAAGAAACCGTTGTAAAACTTCTTAATCCACCAATGAATCTTTGTTGAAAAGGATTATACATAAATCATCAATTTCTATTTTACTTAGTTATGGCTACTCGATCAGAGAGGATTGTTACTCCTTTCCAAATCATCTCAAATCAACTGGATTTATCACAGGTGGAAGCTGTAGAAATATCTCAAGGATGATCAGTAAAAACAGGATGCATCTGAGCTCAATATTGAGCTTCATGGTGAAGGTTGTGAATACTTACATACATTAAAACTTTCAAAAACAATTTTTTACATAATGGGGTATTTTGTGAAGAATTTTGTGGAAAGAAATTTTTAATTCAATTTGAAATATGGCTGTAACGTTACAAAATGTGGAAAAAGTGAAGCGCTGTGAATACTTTTCGGATGCACTATAATATATGAAAAATATTAATAATTCTGACACTTTAAGTAACCCTGTGCTCTCCCCCACGATTACCCCACACATGTCTGTCCAGCAGTCAAGTGAGCTATCAACTTAAGAGACTCCACCTTAACCCTTTCACTCCCAGCATTTTTCCCGAAAATCATAGTGTTGTAAAAACTTCTAATAATCGTTACTACTTTTGCGAACTGTTCGGTTCAGTAACGCCTCCTTTCACAAAGATAAACGCCCATGCTTAGAAATCAATAGCGAGTTCACCCGCACTCGGTATTGCGGTGTGAATCATTACCGCGGGTAAACCCGCGCTCGGTAGTTACCGCGGGTAAACCCGCGCTCGGTATTGTTACCGCGGGTAAACCCGCACTCGGTATTGTGGTGCGAATCATTACCGCGGGTAAACCCGTGCTCGGTATTGTTACCGCGAAATGAATTGTTAGGTCGAAATGCAATCAGCTCCAGGGTCCTGAAGACTTGTAATTACCCGCTCTGTGGGATTTTAAGACAGGAGACCGTTCCAGAGCTTTGGAAAACATCTTGCAGTGTTACGTTACCTAAGAAATTGTTAAGTAAACTTTATTTATATAGCGCTTTTTCCAATGGACATTGTCTCAAAGCAACTTTACAAAAAACAGGACAAACAGAATCCCCTGTTGAGCAAGCCGAGGGTGACTGTGGCTAGGAAAATTTTCCTGAAAATTACAGGAAGAAACCTTGAGAGGAACCAGACTTAACAGGACCTATCCTTCTTGGGTAGTCCTCGTATGCCAGAAGAAGCCTTAAGAAAAACCATAAGCAGCAGGGCCCCATCCCTCTTGGGTGGTTCTAGAGAAAAACGTCACATCAGGCAGGAGCAGCAATATTGGCACTGTAGTCCCGACTGCAATCCTTAACCTCAGCGGGTTAACAGGTTTTCATCAGAATGGCGGTAAGAAACTTTGAGAGGAACCAGATGCAGCAGGGGCCCCATTCCTCTTGGATGGTTCTTGAGGAAATTATCACATCAGGCACTGCAGTCCCAACTTTAATCCTTGACCTCGGCGGATAAACAGGTTCCCGCCAGAATGCCCTTGCGGTAGAACAATGGAGAATGTAGTTAATAATGTACAATGCTAGTTAACTGAAACCGTTTATAAAAAATTTTAAACTCCGGCAGCCCTAATTATTACAGCATAACTAAAAGGGAGAGCAAGCAGGTAACAAGGTCACAATAGCTATAACTGGATATTAGCTCCCACCTCATCTACCCATACCTGAATATCTACAGAAGAGGCAGAACGACAGCAACCCAACATCCCTGATCAGCATAAGTTTCTATGACCAAGAACCCCCAGGCCTGCGCCTTTGTCTATACTAATCAAAAGCCTGAGAAAATAAATTTGTTTTCAGTCTAGATTTAAACTTTGAAACGGTGTCCGAATCCCTAACAAAGGCACGAAGATTATTCCAAAGTTGTGGAGCTTTGTAAGAAACCGCTCTTCCATCAGCCGTGATCTTATTAATTCTAGGAACTATAATTAACCCTGTACCTTGTGAGTGAAGTAAACGTGCTGGGTTGTAGTAGTTTATAAGTTCACTCAGATATTGTGGAGCCAGACCATGTAGCGCTTTATAAGTTAGT
>JAOTRQ010092171.1:0-10737 GCA_028565875.1 Hoplisoma paleatum
AGTATAGATAACCAAAATTTCTACTTAAGTAATGTAACGAAGTATTTGTACTTCGTTACTTGACACCTCTGTATATATATATATATCAGCTGAGATTAAACCCAGATCAATACCCAGACTGAGGGTACACGTGCTAGTTTGATAAGAATATAGTGGGACGAAGGTTTCGATACGTCAGTCGTGATCGACCGGTCGAGAACGTATAATGAGCATCGATAACTTTTCCCAAGTTATTAGACTTGATTTGCAAGTCTAATCAGATATTGTTGATTTTTTACAGTATATATAAATATATAGATGTAATGCACGACGTATTATTGTACGATTGGTACGTTATATCCTGCATTACCATCTGCAATTCGGATCCTATTCCAACAGAGCATGTGATTACGGGGAAGAAGGTATCAAGCATTTTGTTTTGTTTTTCCAAGGACATGATAGGGAACGACAGAGCCACATTTCAGCCTTTTAGGTGCTCGTGAAGTGAAAGAATTCAGTGTCATTAATAACTGAAAGAAACATGATTCCGTGTTTCTTGCTGAAACCTGGAACCAGCTCGTGTCCTAGAACCCGGTGAACCCGACGCCTGAGGAACAATAACAAAAATATAAGAAACGGTGCCACAAATGAGCTACTTGTGTAAATCGAGCTTTCCAACATATAATAATCAAGCCTAAACGTGGGTCCACTCGTACTGATAAACACTCGAGGAGCTGCTTGAGGATCAGCATCAGTTGCTATTGTCCGGAGGAAACGTCAACCTGACGCAAATCATCACAATCAATGCTCGCATCGTACGACTAGAGCTTTAAAAATAAAAAGTTTATCACAATGAACTGTCGACTCAAATAGTAGCTCTCAAGCCACACCCCTGTAGTGAGGTATGTATCGGGACACAGGGACAGTGTAGCCTACACTGCTGGGTCCTTAAGCAAGACCCTTAACCCCGTCTGCTCCAGGGGGCGCCGTACTGCGGCTGACCCTGCGCTCTGACCCCAACTTCCAGACAAGTTGGGATATGTGGAGAGAATCATCCTTGTACTGAACATCTGTATATGTGTAATGACAAATAAAAAATTTGAATTTGTATAGTTCAGGGTTGTAAAACTGTTATATTCTCATGAAGTCATCTTAATGAGATTTTCTGGTGCGAGCACACCAGTGCCAAGATTCCCTGCAAGCAACACTTCATGAGATTCATCTTTTTCAGACCATGTCCTATCTAAGTCATGTTCATTGTGGTTCGTTTACACTGTTAGCATCGGTTGGCACAGGTTCCCTTTCTGGAGATTCCTGAACAGGACAAATGCAGGAATGTTTTTTTTTAATAAATAAATAATTCTCATGAAAACTTGCACAATTCTGACACTTTTTCAGCAACAGCAACTCAAATCTGGAACGCCGCAGCGCTCATGCGTGTACAGACCCCCGTCTGTCAGCCAGGAACATCTTGTACTACATAATAAAGTTTCCGGCGAATGTGTTTGTGATGATTCTAAAACATGGTGCTGATGTAGAATCCGGAAGCTCCTGAGCTTTAATACCAGCCTGCAAACCCAAAGGAGAGAAGAAGATAAAGAAAAGAAAAAGAAAGAAAACAGAACAAACAAACAAAAGACCAGAGCAGCAGAAATTCTGGGTAAAGCTGAGAAAGTTGGCCGGAAGTACAAGAGCGCGGTAATTAACAGAGTCCTCTGAGTGTGGTGCGCTGGTGCTGATGAGGAAGGAAACCGTAAGTAAAAGGAACTGACAGTAGAAGCGAAGCTCTGCAGCATCATTTCATGCGTCGAGTGCATTTAATTATCTGACCTTAATTAGCTCGCCGATTCTCGGCAACACTTCGGGATTCATCTCGATCGCGTCTGGTAGACTCACGACTTCTTCCACATGGTTAAAAAAAAGGATCATTCAACGTTCTTCACTGACCTCACAGAAACTCTTCCCAAAAAAAAAAGCCGATTGATAATTACGAGATAATTATTTTGTTTTAATTACTGATCTTAGGTCCCATTTCCTGCTTAGGTTCCCCAGTCGAAGACGTCTAATGAGCTTGGATAATGTTACGACACTTATTCTGACGTGAACCCAAGTACGTGAGGTTTCAGCATCGTGCTTGTAAGTGTGTGGGCTCTTTCTGAATTTGATCGTGTTCTCTTTTGACTGTCTATCGTTCTGCATCCCTGCTGAGCAATACAACATCAACGGAACATCCAGGTTCTATTTGATTTTATTAGTAATATTTTTATTATTATTATTCCTAAAACGATTTTAAACAGACCATTGGAATTGAAGAATTCTTCCATTCTTGGTCCACAGACGTATTGTGTAGAGCTTATCATTTTTATCATCATAGTTTCTTTTTTATTTATCAGGATATGATCGTGGTGGACCCTGGAGACTATGTGATAAAGGTCTGATATGAAATCACTAAAATATTTAGTAAAATGTTATTAGTAGTAATAAAAGTATTGTTAGAAAGGAAAATGACTCGGTTTATTGTTAGGGTTAGAGCTAAGGTTAAGGCTGTAAGGCTGGAGTTAGTCTTGGGTTTTAGTGGTGGAGCTAGGGTTAGGGCTGAGGTAGGGTTAGGGCCGGAGTTAGGGTCTGGGATGGAGTTAGTCTTTGGTCTTAGTGGTGGAGGTAGTGTTAGGGCTGAGTTAGGTTTGAGGATGGAGGTAAGGTTAAGGCTGGAGGTAGGGTTTGGAATAGTTAGTCTTAAGGCTAGAGCTTGGGTTAGGGCTGAGGTAGGGTTAGGTTTGAGGTAGGGTTAAGTCTGACGTAGGGTTTGGTTTGAGTTAGGTTTATGGTTGTTTTAGTTAGGTTTTAGGCATAGTTAGGGCTGGAGATAAGGTTAGGACTGAGGTAGGGTTAAGGCTGGGGCTAGGGTTAAATCTGAGGTAGGGTTTGGTTTGAGGCAGGTTTATGGTTGTTGTTAGAGTTAGGTCTGAGGTAGAGCTGGAGATAAGGTTAGGACTGAGGTAGGGTTAGGACTGAAGTAAGGTTTAGGGCTGTTGTTAAGATTAGGTCTGAAGTTTGAGTTGGGTCTGATGTAGGTTTTGGGATGGACTTCGTGCTTAGGGCTGGATCTAAAGTGCAGACTGGGACAAGGACTGGTGTTAAGGTGTTTTTAGGTTTAACTAGTGTTGATAAAATGTTAGGGTTGATCTAAGGTTAAGGTTTAAGGTGAGTATAGGGTTTGTGGTATTATAACACACGACAAAATAACATCGTCACTCGGAAAAAACAATCAAACAAACGCAGAACTCCAGAATTGACTCCATCTTTCACTAATTAATCCCACACCTAAAGAGCTTCATCTGGAGACGCGATCAAGGTTAAAATGGGGTTCGCTGGCTGATTACAAATTAAAAGCCAGACCTCTGTGGGCTTTTTGACCCACTGAATACTAATTTCATATAAAAAGTGCTCGGTTCTGTGAACCGATAATTATTATAGCATCGGCCTGTTGTTGATCTCTACAGTCAGCTGCAGACAGAATGAATAAAAATAATAGATACAATAAAATTATGGACGTCTTTTATCAATATTATATATATATATATATATTATTTCCACACCCCGAGCTGCAAAAAATAAATCTATAAAAGTGACTCAACCAGGCGATTTGAAAGAATATCCTAAAAGCTTTTAAAATAAAGACTTCAAAAATGCATGGAGGCAAAAAATCTTCAAGAATCTCCAAGAACAAGGAAACGAAAACAAATTCAGTCCAGAAAAGCCACGGGTTTATATCACATCTCGAAAACACTCGATGTTCTAAAGTACGACCGCAGTGTTGCCAGATCTTGCATTTTTATGTTTATATGTTCAGTATTTGGCAGATCTACACTGACTCACGGAAGCGCTTCCCAACTAGTAAACATCAACATTTTACACTTCACCTTTCGTGATGATCTGACAGTTTATTTTACAGACAGTATGTATATAATGAGTTATTAATCGTCCACTACTTTCTTTTGTAAAGGCAGCAGCTCTTTCTTTTTTTTTTTCTTTTTTTATAAAGCCGGGAGAAATTATTTTTGTTACTTTAAAGGTGAATAAAAAGAATTGGTTGTGAATCGAAGTTTAATTGAGGTTGGTAAGAAAAATCTGAAGAGTTGTTACACGTATTAGACCGAAACTAATACATTAAATGTCACCTTTTATAACTTTCCACAAGGGGACATGAGGATGGAGAGACAGACAGAAAAAAAAATTCACACAATGATGTATGAGAGAGAGACAGACACACACACACACACACACACACACACACACACACACACACACACACACACACAGAAAGAGAGAGAGAGACAGCTTAGGTCCTCTAACCTTCTATGCGACACACACAATTCAAACCTTTATGATGTCACAAATTTCCCAGAGACAGACTGGTGAAGAACCGATTCTGTCCACGACTGACTGGAATGAATCAATGCTAGCAATGCTAAATGTAAATTTTTTTTAATGAATTAGCTTTAGCGAGCTACTTCAACACGACTACAGAAACACCGCGTATCAGATCCTGATTCTAGTTAGTAGTTCTGATGTGACATGGAACTAAAATCGCACCGAAGGTCCTTGGTCCTTCCGGTTTAATATTCGGGTCCGGAGCGGCGTAGGCAGTCACGTCTTTCCCAGTGTATACGCGGAAATCGCAGACGGAAAGCTCGGTCTGTGTTATACGGACATTTCTGAGCACACTCTCTGGCCGCTTGAATCAATTCTCATCACGTCTTAATACTGTTCATCGCAAGAGTATTACCCGGTGTCCGTGTTGCTAAGTAACACTTCGAGCGACCCTCAGCTTCAGCAAATAGTTAAACCATGAATAATGGACGCGGGAATAAAACTCAGCGCCTGTTGTTCGGCGCGTCGTTTAATCAGGCGGAACAAAGTGTGACGTTAGCAGACACGTTCAGGACTCATTGTTTGGCTTTTATTTATCGTTTGAGGCGCTTTACAACACACAGACGCACACACAAACACACACACACACACACAAACCGTGATAGTGCACGTCCTGATTGTGCAAGTTATTATCTGGAGCTATTATGTTTCTTGTTTATTATTTATTAACGTCATATTTTACACTTTTAGGTGACAGGAAATGTTAATTCATTACACACAAGTCACATCAAGCACAGTTACGGACAATTTGGCATCTTCGATTTGCATGTTTTTTGGACTGTGGGAGGAAACCGGAGCGCCCGGACTATATCCACGCAGACACAGAAAGAACATGTCAACTGCACCGAAAGCACTGGGTCTAACCGGGGTATTAAACCTGGGACTTCAGGGGGTCCGGGCAGTTCAGCAGTTTTGTTCTTGCCAGTTTCAGCCCCTTTCACACTGTGTAATTGATATACAAATAAGCCCTTACTGGCCACGGCCCCACTTATCCGGTGTTTAATCTGAGCAGAGGAGCCACCAGGTGATGGGTGGTTCCAGGGAGGTTCTTTGTGATGTCACATTTTCCCGGTGTGACATCACAACAAGGGAGCCATGATTCCTTTTTACCGATTTACTCAGAATGTATTCATTTATTTTGCCTTTGAGTTTTTCTAGGAGCAGTAAAGAGACACAACAAGTGAGTTTTGATGACCTCGGATCCTCATCCTTCAGCTGAGCCAATCAGAAAGAGCCAATCAGTGCCGTGAGACACGCCTCCTCTCAACCTCAGCCGCACAAATATTAACGCACTTCTGACGACACGTAATAAAGACTCGGGAAGCGGTCATACGCGGTCGTCTAAATGCATCTGTTTGTTTCAGATGGGCTGCGAAAGTCCCAGCTGTGTCGGACAGATGTGGAAATTAATCGAGGGGGCGGAGATGAAAATTTTCAGGCATGAAGGTGAAGCAGATGGGTCCAGAGCTGCCATCAAATTTCATTACAATGCCACCGCCGCTACCGCCGCTACCGCCGCCGCCGCCGCAGCTCTCATGATGTACAACACGGAGAGATTAAAACGAACTGTCTACAATCTGCCAAGCGTGGGTGAGACCTGGCAATGCTCCGGAACTCCATCAATTCAACACTCAATCTTTATGGCCAAAAGTATGTGGACAAGCTTTTCTCGTTATTGCGTTTAGATCGTTCGGTGTAATTCGTAACGGTCATAAAAATGCACGCTTAACTTCAGCATGTTTAGAGACACTTTGATGAACGTCGTCTAGTGTTTCCGTACGATAACGATAAATCATAAGTCTTCCTGCCGGGACTTCGTTCTTCTCTTTGTTCGTCTGGTTTCCTCCGAAGGTCCAAAGACACGTAAAGGTTTCGATGCACAGCCATGATGGTACATGTGTAAGTACTTCTTGTGTTCATGACACAAGTTGTGAAACGTTAGTCGTTAAGATTGTGGTGGTGTGTGTGTGTGGGGGGGGGGGTTGATTTGTTTTTGTTTTAAAAGAAAACAAACAGATAAAAAAAGAAGAATAAAAACAACTATCATTAAAGAATTTTGTGGTAAAATCTCCAGCACAGTAAAATCCCAGGGTGAAGCCTCGAACCTGGGACCCCGGGGCATGATGGGAGCAGAGGAACCATGCCACTCCCCTCTACAGCTCAGGTAAATAGGGTTTATAAACAAAAATGCTGCACTGGTCAGCATTGGTTGGACAACGGTCATGGGCGAATACACCAAACACCTGAACAGGTCACCAGTTTGCTGCAGGGTAGACAAACACACACACACATACACACACACAGCAAGCAGTCCTGGGTTCGATTTCAGGTCAGAAATACGTACAAACATGCAACGTTCTCCCCGTGTCTGCATAGGTTTACTCCTACAGTCCAAAAACTAAACATAGATAGATAGATAGATGGATACTTTATTAATCCCGAAGGAAATTGAGGATGCACGTAAAGGCAAATTGAAGATACGAAATTGTCCGTAACTGTGTTTGATGTGACTCGTGTGTAATGAACGACCGTCTTCCATCCTAAAAAGTGTAAAAACGCCACGTTAATAAATGAATAAACACAAACAAAACTGGTGGTAATTTGGTCACATTGCGACTTACACAGTATAACATAAAGCTTCCACAAGGAGGCATAACCATGTGGATGGTAAAATGACTTCTTTTTCTAAGTATGATTGTAGTTTATTGTGACAGGAACATGTTGGGGTCATGAGCCGAGGTTTGAAGCATCGACACATTGTTTTGTTGTTTGTTTGTCCACCCCCCCCCCTTCCATTTCCCAGCGACCCTGACCAGGACGGACGTTCTCGTCTATAAACCAGGTAGAACATCAGAATCATGACCTGCTGAATGTCTGTCTGTGGTCACATTATCTGTCCTGAGAGCTCCATAATGTCCCGGATATTTACATGATGAAAGGATGGACGCTGCTGTTTGTTTTACTGCTGCTTTTGAAGATCTGACGGTTCAGACGTTGTATATGAGCACAGACTGGGTGAGGTTCACATCCCAACACAACCCCCTCCAACCCACACCCACACCCACACGCCCTGGCCAGCATCCAGTGTGCCAAGAATGGACAATTAAGTGGTTTGAGAAAGTAAGAGAGAGAGAAAGAGAGTGAGAGAGAAACAGTAATAAACAGAGATAGAGGGGCAATAAGAGAAAGAGAGACAGTAAGAGACAGAGAGGGTGACAGTAAGAGAGAGAGAGAGAGTAAGAGACACACACAGTAATAGATAAAGATAGAGAGGCGATACGAGAGATACAGTAAGAGAGAGATAATGAAAGAGTAATAAAGAGAGGGAGAAACAGTGAGAGAGAGAGAGAGAGAGAGAGAGAGAGAGAGAGAGAGAGAGAGAGAGAGAGAGAGAGAGAGAGAAAAAGAGAGACAAAGAGAGGCAGAGAGGAACAGGAGTGAGAGAGACACTAAGACACTAAGAGACACAAAGACTCACAATCCGATTCATACACTAGCCCAAAGACTCACAATCCGATTCATACACTAGCACAAAGACTCACAATCCGATTCATACACTAGCACAAAGACTCACAATTTGATTCAGACTCTACCCCAAAGACTCACTATTAGATTCATTCTCTAGACCAAAGACTCACAATTTGTTTTTGATTCATACACTAGCACAAAGACTCACAATTTGATTCATACACTAGCACAAAGACTCAATTTAATGCATACACTAGACCAAAGACTCACAATTTGATTCATACACGAGCCCACAGACTCAATTTAATGCATACACTAGATCAAAGACTCACAATTTGATTCATTCTCTAGCACAAAGACTCACAATTTGATTCATACACTAGCACAATTCGATTCATACACTAGCACAATTCGATTCATACACTAGCACAATTCGATTCATACACTAGCACAAAGACTCACAATTTGATTCATACACTAAAACCAAAGACTCACAATTTGATTCAAACTATATCCCAAAGACTCACAATTCAATTCATACACTAGACTAAAGACTCACAATTTGATTCATACACTAGCACAATTTGATTCATACACGAGCCCACAGACTCACAATATGATTCATACTTTATCCCAAAGACTCACAATTTAATTAAAACTTTATCCCAAAGACTCACAATTTGATTCATACACTAGACCAAACACTCACAATTTAATTTATTCTCTAGCCCACAGACTCAAAATTTGATTCATACACGAGCCCAAAGACTCACAATTTAATTCATAGTTCAGACCAATCTGACAATCTGACTCACAATCAAAGTCTCACAGTCTTTGATTCATAGTCATAAGACCAAAGATTAGTGACTCGATCCGGGCCCGACCCTACAGAATTGTGACTCGATTTAGATCGTAGCCTTAAGACTGACGACAGGATTTAGACTCCGATAATCGTGACTCGACTCAGACTCGGAGTTACTCTCTCATGCCCCCCCCCCCCCTCGCCCCTTTCACTGTGTGGATTCGCTCACTCAGACTAACATTCCCAGGAAAAGACTCTCATGAATCATTAATGCTGGGTGTTCTTACATCACGGTGGTTCACACGTTCACTGGCTTCAGCTCCTTCGAGTCTCTCCGGGATTTCCGAGCTCTCATTAATAACTGATAGTGAGGACGCGGCGAGATTAGCGGCGTTTCTCCGGACGTAACGGACGCTCCCGTATTCCTCTCACGCTCAGACTAACGGCTACTGTCTCAATAATAATAATAAAAAAAATACTAAAAGGGAATGATGGTGATACACACGGACCCTCCCACTGGAAGGTATTCGGTGCTATGAAAGGTGTGTGTAAGCCTCGTTCCCATTCTGCACGTGGCTGCGGGAGATGAAGGTCACATTCATCTGTTCTGCAGGAGGCCTCGACTACAATTTAGAAAACTAGCACTCAAAGCAATGATTCACTTTTAAACACTGCTTAACAAGAAGCCGGCCTGATTTGTAATTCCTCCCTTAAACTTCAGAAAATCAGCCTCATTGTACTTTTTGTCCCTCAAGAAGCCACCATAGTTTTTTTTTCTTAGTGTTTTTTTCTTAAACCTGAACAAATAAAAAACACAAACAGCAGCTCGTCGATCACGTGAACAACGCCACCTAGCAAAAGATTTCAATAAGAATTTTATTCAAAGGAATCACGTTAGGCTCCGGTATGTATATGTGTGTGTATAAACAGATAGATAGATAGACAGATACAGACAGACAGACAGACAGACAGACAGACAGACAGACAGATAGATAGATAGAAAGATAGAAAGATAGGTAGATAGAAAGAAAGATAGATAGACAGACAGACAGACAGAGACAGGCAGACAGACAGAGACAGACAGAGACAGACAGACAGACAGACAGACAGACAGACAGACAGATAGACAGACAGACAGACAGACAGACAGACAGACAGACAGACAGATAGACAGACAGACAGATAGACAGACAGACAGGGCTTCTGGGCCCCGAACTAACGTCAGGAGTCGTCTCCAGAGTTAAAAAAAAACACTTTATTGTACCGAGAGAGAGAAACAGACACATCTGAACATACTAAAGCTCTTAGAAAGAAATAAGACGACGTCTGTCTCACCACACATGTCAGAAGATAATAACACAACAAGATGTTTCACGTACACAATATGACACACACGTGTCTTTCATAACGTTCACAACAAATGTGTTACTCACAAATGAAATCATTCAGAAAGTGATTTGCTGTGATTTCAGATTCTTGATGGGAGAGAATTTATAATGAGATAGAAATAGAATGAATTAATAATAAACAATTATTATGTTTCTTTAGTTTCTTTTGGGATCAATAAAGTATCTTTCTGTCTGTCGATCTCTCGGTCTGTCCGTTTATCTGTCTGTCTCTCTATATCCTCATCTCACAGTCTGTCTGTCTCTATATATCCTCATCTTACAGTCTGTCTGTCTCTATATATCCTCATCTTACAGTCTGTCTGTCTCTCTATATCCTCATCTTACAGTCTGTCTGTCTCTCTATATCCTCATCTTACAGTCTGTCTGTGTGTGTGTGTGTGTGTGTGTGTGTGTGTGTGTGTGTGTGTGTGTCTCAGGACTCAATCAGGTCCTCCTGAAGGTATTTGGAACAGTCAGAGATGATCTTCAGTTGACTGGTACTCACACTCTCGGAGCACATAGGGCACGTCGACTCGCTCGCCAACAACCTGAGACACACACACACACGTACACACACGCGCACACACACACACACACACACACACACACACACACACACACACACACACACACACACGCGCACGCACACACAACAAACCTCTATAC